>BQNB010075277.1:0-21376 GCA_026074375.1 Tanacetum coccineum
ATTTTGAATATTCAAACGGAAAACAAACACCTTTATCTAGCTGTGAGCCTGACCAAAAAGATTTTTAGGAATATGAAAAGAGGTTTTAGAGGGGCACCAAGACCTTTATTGCATGCTATGTTACTTGTTGCTACTAACCCAAATGTAGGTCAAGAACATGATGCTGTGGCTAACCATCTTCACCAACACCTATACCTATCCCTACAACTTCACCAATACCTATACCTATCCCTACAACTTCACCAACACCTATACCTATATCTACACCTTCACCTACACCAATACCTGACACTAAACCTACACTATTTGAGCACATCTATGAGGAGCCATCTCCTGTCCACCAACACTTCTCACCCCTACAAGAACAGGCTCCAAGTCAAATGCCTATGGATGATTTACTTCAAGCAGTTCCTAAGTTGATATCAAGAATTGACAGCCTGGAGATGGATCTCAAGCAAACCAAGCTGACCATGGGAAATGCTATAGTGAAGTTAGTCAAGAAAGTGAAGAAGTTGGAAGAGTTTGTGAAAAGGAGGAATTTGGTTTTGTCAGACTCTGAAGAGGAAGAACCTGAGGTTCAGGGGAGGAAAAGTCAAGATGATCCTCTAGCTTCTTCAGTACAAGGATTGGTTACTCCTCCTACAACAAAAGTAAATGCTTCAGGGGAGGAACAAGTGGAAGATATAAGTCCAAATACTCTTGAAGCAGCCAAAACTCTTTCCAAGGTTGCCTCTTTAAAGCCAAGGTCTATTGACAAGGGAAGGAGATACAAGAGAAGAAAAGAGACTAAGGGAAAGAAGGTAGTCTCAAGCTTGGATTTTCAAGAAGAAGCTGATGCTGGGGTTGAACAAGTTAATACTGCTAGTGGAGTTAATACTGGCAGTATTAAACTTAATACTGGTGATGAACAACTTAGTACTGGTAATGAACAAGTTAGTACTGTTGGTGCTGAGAAGTCTACTTCTTCTCCTGATAAAGGCCAAAGAGAAGGAAAAGCTCCTATGATTAGTGAAGAAACTCCAAAGAAGTCAAAAGAACAAGTTTTACAAGAGGAAGCTAGCCTTGCTGAAGCAATTAGGTTGGATACTGAGCAAAGAGAAGAGGTGGCTAAACAAGTACATTTGGATTCACTCCTAGCACAAAGAATTGCAGAAGAAGAAGAATTGAATGAGCAACAGAAGAAAAGAAAAGCTCAAGTTCAGTTTGAAGCTCAGCATTACACAAATGAGGATTGGGATTTAATTAGAGCAAAGATTGAAGCTAATGCAGAGTTGTCAAAAAGCATGCTAGGAAGTGAACTTCAAGGTGAAGATTTTGCAAAGAAAATGGTTGATCTAGTCAATCAAAGGAAGAAATATTTTGCAGAACAAAGAGCTAAAGCTAAAAGAAACAAGCCCATGACCCAATCACAGCTGAAGACCTATATGATGAATTATTTGAAGAATCAAGGGACATGGAAGTTATCTCAGCTGAAGAAGTTGAGTTTTGATGAGGTCAAGGAAGAATTTGATAAGCTTGTGAAACAGGTTGAGTCCTTTGCACCAATAAATTTTGAAGCCACTAAAGCTAGTTTGAAAAGATTTGGTGAAGAGCTTCAGACAAAGACTCCAAAAAGAATGAAAGATGATGAAGCAAAGGATGATGAGCCAACCAAGAAGTCTGGAAAAAGAAGAAAACAGATGGCAAGGAAAGGATTGCATACAAGTGTTGATAAAGATGACTCTGAAGATTCAGATGAAGTTGGTGAGCAAGAAGAGTCTGTCACAGGTACTAAAACTCCAATTAATCCTGTTCCTGTAGCTATGAAAACACCTAGTATAGCCACCTATAAGATAATCAAGCAAGGAGAAAAAGGAGTGTACCAAATAGTTAGGGAAGATGGAACTGACATAGTGTACATTAATTTTGGTGCTATGATGAAGTCTATATCTAGAGATGATCTTACTGAGTTGTATAGGATTGTAATGAATAGATATGGGATGGATGGACCAGAGGATGAGTTAGAGAAGGTATTTTGGAAATGTTTGAAAACAATGTTTGAAGAACCTCTTAGTACAGATCCTATATGGAGTGAAGTAGGACAACAAAAGATCATAAGTTGGAGGTATTATGAGTCTTGTAGAGTACATTGCTTGAACTTAGAGACAATGGATATATATATGTTGATTGAAAGAAGATATCCATTATCTGTTGAGATGTGCAAAACCATGTTAGATAAGAAACTACAAGGAGGAAAGCCAGATGAAAATTGTTACAGAATGTTAAAAATGATGGAAAAGCAAGCTGGTATTAGGAAGTAGTGAAGTCTGAAGAGTTAGAAATCTAGGACAGAGTTGAGAAGGATAACACTTGGTGGAGGTGCTATGTACTAACACAACAAATGGTTATCAGTTCACCATGTCTAATCAACATAAGAACTGGCTAGTCCAGGAGCAAACGGCTCTTGGTAAAGACTTCTCAAATCCGTTCTATGGTTGACAACTTGCAAATAAGTTGTATGGTTTTCAACTCACCATATCTGCTAAAGTGAAGAGTTGGCTAGCCCACAAGTTTATGGCTTGTGGTAAAGGCAGTGGAAAAACCATAACTAGTCCATAAGATTATGGCTTATGGTAAAGACAAATTACAAATCCATATTAGATGGTTGACACTTTACCAAAAAGTGGATGGTATATCAACTCACCAAGTTTCATGTACAAAGAGTTGACATGGTTATCAATCCACCATGGAATTTACCTTTTCTAGGTGCCAAAGGATTGACTAGCCCTGAGCAAACGGCTACAGGTAAAGGCATATCAAATCCGTTTATGGCTGTAATGGTTTGCCAAAAACCATATGGTATTCAACTCACCAATGTTTCAAGTACTGAGAGTTGAAATGGTTTTCAGTTGACCATGGACATACACCTTTCTGGTGGCCAAAGAACTGACTACTCCAGAGTTAATGGCTAACTGGTAAAGAGACATCAAATCCATTTAAAATTTTCAATGATTCACCTCTCACAGGAGTTAACACACCTGGAAGTGATGAGAATAGACTGAAACTTTATGATTTGATGTACATAATTGTCAATGTTGCTGATATGATGGATTGCTGAAGAGCTTTGAAGAATAGTTGCTGCAAAGATAAAAAGAGAAGACTTGAAGTGTTGCAGATCAAGAACAACTTGAAGAATTCTATTTACAACATCCTCAGAAAGCTTAAAGTGTTATAAAGTAAAGATCAAGAATGTTTTGAAGGAACTTGAAGTTCACAAGTGAAGATCAAGTTAGGGGAGGATTGTTGGGAAAATAGATTGTAACAGACTTAATACTGGTAGTATAACAGTTAAGTCTGGTAGTAATAGTTAGTTCTGTTAGTATTGAGTTAATACTGGCAGTACTAAGTTAAGTCTGGCAGTACTAAGTTAGTACTGGTAGAGTAGCAGTACTAGAGTTAGTACTGGTCATAGTTAGTTCTGTTTATAGTTAAGTCTGTTTATGTAACAGAATAGTAATAGTTATCTTAGAGATATCTTAGGAGATATCTTAGGAAAGGATATGTATTATCCTTTGACGTTTGTAAAGCCCATTAGGGTTTCCTTTGTGTATAAGAGGAACCCTAAGGCACAATGTTAAGAAGTACGTTTTGAGAAATATCAATAGAAGCATAGAGCTTAATAGCAATTTAGAATTATTGTTTCTTCTTAATTCTTGTGTTAAGATTCCGCATTAACACTTGATATTCATAGTCAGTGTACTTCAATATAGTTGATTGGATTTATCAAAGTTATCTATAGTCCTCTACAAGGCTAGTCAGATCCTATACCAAGGACCTACAAGTGGTATCAGAGCCTTTAGAGGGACTCTGAGAAAGAAGAATCACTAGATCACAAACAATCCTCCCCTACAATTCTATACAAAATGTCTCAACCTGCTAATGATGAGTTCTCACAACATCTTAGTGATGAAGAATCAAACCATGAAGATGCATCAGACACTGGTGCTGCACCTAAACAACAACAACAGATGATTCCTCAAACAACTGCTATCTCAAATATCAAACTCCCAATTCTGAAGAAGGAGGAGTATGATATATGGGCTATGGAGATGGAGCATTACCTTGAGTACATTGATAATGAAGTATGGAAGGTAATTCAGAATGGAAACTCCAAGAAGAGAAGTCAACTGTAAAGTGAGGTATTGTTCGAGTACTTTTCAACCATTACTGCTTGCAAAATTTCAAGCATGTTGAAAAGAGAGGAAAGCTAAGAATATATTGCTGATGCCATTCCATAAGAACATATGTAAGAATTTCATGGAATGGATGATGCAAAAGAGATATGGGAAGCCATCAGAACTAGGTTTGGTGGTAATGCTAATTCAAAGAAAATGCAAAAGGCTGTTTTCAAACAACAGTTTGAAGCATTTAAAATATCCAATTCAGAAGGGTTAGAAAAGGGATATGACAGATTTCAACAGCTACTTCTCAATGAACTCATGGTGCCTGAAGTATCAACTGAATATGCAAATCATAAATTTCTCAGACTTTTGCCCCCACATGTCCAATCTGGCAATGACACAATGAGAACTAATTCCAAAGATTGACAATTTATCTATTGATGATTTTGTACAATAACCTTCAGGTTTTTGAGCAAGAAATTCACGGTGCTTCAAAAACCTCTTCATAGGCTCAAAATGTTTGCTTTTGTTTCACAAAGCAAAAATAGCACTAATAAGTGTTAAGTTTGGTTTTCTGAGTGGCATACATGTTCTTGCATCTCCTTCACTTCATCCAAACCAATATTTCTAAAAAAGTTCTTTGCTACAGTTTTTGCTGATAAGTAATCTATTCCCTTTTTGCCAACAACAGAAGGACTAGGACTACTTCATGAACCTGGAACAAATGGATGATGTGGATATTGAAGAGATGGATATTAATTGGCAAATAGCAATGATTGCTATTAGAATGAAGAAGTTCTATAAGAAAACAGGAAGGAGAGTTCGTGTGGATGGAAAAACACTTGTTGGTTTTGACAAAAAGAAGCTTGAATGTTTCAATTGTCACAACACTGGTCACTTTGCTAGGGAATGTACAGCAAAGGGACACATGATGGAAAGGAAAAAAGAGAGACTCATTTTATCGAACATCACAGAAGCCTGGGAACAAGAGAAGAATCAGATGGGTTTGCTGACAATGGATGATGGGATTGTCAATTGGGGAGAACATACTGAAGCTGAAGAAACAAATCATGCACTTATGGCTATCAGCTCAAGCAATGAGGTAACTTTGTGTTCTAAAACTTGCATTGATTCATACAATACTCTTAAAACACTATGTGATGAACAAATGAATCAGTTAGGTGATCAAGAAGCACAAATACTTGCCTATAGTCAAGCTGTTAAGAAAACTAGCAGGTCAACTGTTACTGTCTCAAAACAGCAACTTTTCTCTAAATGAAAAGCTTACATTTCAGGCTAATGAAATAATGAAAAAGATGAAAAGCTTAAAGAGATAAAGACATAGTAAATGAACAGCTGCAAAGAAAAGGAACAAATTGCAAAAAACAATAGATTCATTGAAAGAATTCTTCCAAGAATGCTTTGGAGATTAATTGATTCTGGCATGAGTTCAAACAGTAAAGTTGGCTTAGGATTTGAAATACAATCAAATAATGAGGTTCTAAGTTTTGAGGAAGAAATGAACTTTTCTGTTTTTAAATGTTCAAAAGAGGATTCAATGGGAAAGCCTTCATACAGTAGATTTACAAAGACCAATGATTTTAAAGGTGTCCCACCCATCCCTTAAGTGGAGATTATCTCCTAAACCACAAGAGAAAATTTGATGATTCTTTGTATGTTTAATGGTAAAAATGGGTCCTCAAAAACCTGAAATTAAGTGTGTCGAATGACAATTCCGCGAGCATTTCTACCTGTCAATCAACATGAACAGTGAAGGATCTCAAGTGGAAATATCTCTGAGCACTCTTTGAACTGATCCAGAAAGTTTTAGTGAAACAAATGAAAAGTCTAATCAAGGTTGAAGTACTAATTAAAAAGATGTGTCTCTCCAGGTTTTGAAATCAAAAAAGTTGGAACCTAGTTGTTCTCCAACATAAAATATCCTAGGCAACCACCTCAAAGATAAAGAAACACGATAGAAGTAATAGGGAACGAATTGGGAATGATTTGATGGCAAGAGACATAGGAAGGTTACTCGCTTACAAAGAAAAAAATGTTTGTTTTGTGGAGTCTAAATCATTTGATTAAAGATTTGACTATTATGACAAGAAAATAGCATGGGAAGCTGAGTTAAAAGGGTTTGTGTAATACTGGTAATAGGGTGGCAAAACCCCAGTATGGACAAGAATGCAAACAGGGATAATCATTGCTAATGCAAATTGGTTTCCTAGGAACATACAACTTAAATGCTGGTAGGGCCAAAACTACTTTCTTTAAGGGCTAATATTAATGACTGTGTTATGACAAATATTAATTCCGTTAGGCCTAAAGTTTAATGCTGTTAGTCCTAAAGTTTAACTGATAGATCTAAACAGCCTGAGTAACTCACAAACCTCAAACAGTAATGATCCCAAAAGACCACAGATGAATTAAATTAATCAAGAAGGGAATTTTCAAAATCATATTCATTGCTGTAAGAAGAACCCTTTGAAAAAATCAACAGCACAAAGGGCTCATTCTAATGCCTTAATGGAAATTGGGATTCGCTGTTAAACCTCAGCTAGTATAATTGGGAACTCTAGACCAAACTTTCATTATAAACAGTAACCATACTTTTATAGAACTGTGAACGCAATGGTCCAACAAGGCAGACCAAGCCGAAAGCCCTGGGTCCCAAAAAACAATTTCTCTTTTTCTATGTGCAGGAACATCCACTGAAGAACATGGTAGATTGAGGTATCTTTGATATGATGCTCAGTGCGACATACTGGTAACAAGGATCAACTAGAGGATTTGAAGAGAATTCAATGGAGTGATCTGTTTATCATTTTGGAGTAGCAAAGCTACATATCTGGTAAAGGAAAAATAAGAGTTGGTACTTTAGAATTTTGATAGTGGTCTTTTGTAAAAGAATTAAGGGCATTTTAACCTTTTCTCATATCACAAATTTGTGATAAGCACACAAGGTTCCTTTTTACTGAATACTGAATGTCTTGTATGAGTCTTCTGACTTTCAATGCCTGCTTGAAAATCAGATACTTTTAAAGGGTCCCTAACACCACAACATGTACAGTTTTTGAACATACGACACCTACCCTAAGCAAAAGTTTGCCTGTTTGATGCTAAACGCCTCATCTGATGAATCGAAATTATGGAGCATAGGAGGTTAGGTCATATCAATTTTAAAAACCTAAAGCAAACTTGTGAAGGAATACCTTGTTAGAGGTCTACCTTCCAAGGTTTCAAAAATGACCTACACTTGTCTTGCCTGCCGATAAAGGCAAACACCACAGGGCCTCTTTGCAAGGCCCAAGTTAGAAAGATTGATACTGGTAGTTATGTAGAGTTTAAATTTCGGGTAGTTAGTTTTTTCATTAATTCTTCTATACAATCTCTTGCAAGATGTTTTTTCTTGGTTTAGACTAACTTTGCAGGCATATCATGGATGAAAGAGAGCGTGACCAAGTGTTTTAACTTTGTAACATTTTTCGTAACAGTCATTAATTCTGGTTGAAATAGAGTTAATTCGGTTGAATCTTAAATTATTCTGTTGACCAAAATTAAGTCAGGTAGTGTAATTGTTAAATACTAGTGTAGGTAATGTAAAACTGGTAGGTTTATTGTTAATGCTGTGTTGCGGGAAATTTTATTTGACTACTTTCTTTTTAACACTGTTTAAATTGTTACCGTTAGAGATTTTACGGCGCAATAGTCGTAACCACAGAGAAGCTATATATAGATAAAATTTGATTTCTCTTACATACTTTTCTTGTTATATGCTATCACGTCCTTGCAAAGTAAAAATTTCCTATTCATTTTATAAATAACGAAAATAGTCAAGCGTTCTGTTACCAGCATCTACAACCTCACTCGCATCAAACCCCAATTATTAATACGATTGTCAAATGGCCCAATTAAAGTATTGTGACAAACACAATCAAGTGGGTTTTACGCAAGCCTGACGGAAAGTGAGGGTTTGCTGAATAGTGGATTTTTCTTCGAGGTACCTACTCAGAGTATGCCTAACTTCTAATGCCAACTATCGAGATTCCCTTGTAAAACCAGTTTGGCAGAACTGCTCCTATAACAGCCAATTACTAAGCTGATGGTCTCTAGAAATAATTGCAACCCATTGATACCATAGTACACAATCACGAGGCGTCTATTTCGCAGATTCACTTTAAATAACGACGCCACAGGGATTACTATGTGCCAAACGATGACTTTTTGGGGAATGGGGCAAATTGGGGGATCCAACTTGATGAACCTTTACTTTTTGGAAAAGTTTTTTCACACCCCAATAGAGATATTTAGTCCACCATCTTTTACACTATATACTATATACAGCTCTAAAAGTGGTGGATGGGAAAATCAATAATTCGGTAGCAATATTTGCTACTACCCATTTGATTGTCTATCCACTAATAAGTTTATAACTTTTCAAAACTTATTTTAATGGTATGGTGGCAAATTTGAAAAGCAAGACAAAGTTTTTGATGTATCCTCGTTTTCTGCAAATGATTTTGAATATCAAAACGGAAAACAAACACCTTTATCTGGTTGTGAGCCTGACCAAAAAGATAATTTGTGGAATATGAAAAGGGGTTTTCGAGGGCACCAAGACCTTTATTTAATGTGCCTGCATGTTACGTTGTGGCACTAACCCAAATGCAGGTCCAGAACATGATGTTGTGGCTCCATCCCAACCATCATCATCAACACCCCCAGTACCATCCACATCATCTCCTCCAGTCATTACTACACCTACACCTATACCTGCAACCATTCCTTCACCCACACCTATTCCTGAAACTGAACCTGAACCATTTGAGCACATCTTTAAGGAGCCATCTCCTGTCCACCAACCCTCCTCACCCCCACAAGAACAGGCCCAAGGACAAATGGCTATGGATGACTTACTTCAAGTAGTTCCTAAATTGATATCAAGAATTGACAGCCTGGAAACGGATCTCAAACAAACCAAGCTGACAATGGGGAATGCTATTGTGAAGTTAGTCAAGAAAGTGAAGAAGTTGGAAGGGCTTTTGAAAAAGAGACATGTGGTTTTGTCAGATTCAGAAGAAGAAGAACCTGAGGCTCAAGGGAGGAAAAGTCAAGATGATCCTCTAGCTTCTTCAGTACAAGGATTGGTTACTCCTTCTACAACAAAAGTTTTTGCTCAGGGAGAACAAGTGGAAGACATATATCCAAACACTCTGAAGCCGGCCAAAACTCTCCTCCAAGGTCTTGCCTTTTTAAAGCCAATGGTACTATTGACAAGGAAAGAGAAGATACAAGAGAAGAAAAAGACAAGGGATAGAATGGTAGTCCTCAACGCTAGGATTTTTTCAAGAAAGAAGTTGATGACTGGTGCTGAACAGTTAATACTGCTCTAGAATTAAGGACCTGGCGGTATTACAGCTTAGTACTGTTTATTGAACAACTTAGTACTAGGCATGAACATTTTTAGTAACTGTTAGTGCTACAAAGTCTAACTTCTTCTGTAGATAAAGGCCAAAGAGAAGGAAAGCTCCTATGATCATGACGAAACTCCTAGAATCAAAAGAACAAATTCTACAAGAGGAAGCTAGCCTTGCTGAAGCGATCAGATTGGATTCCTTACAGAAAGAAGAAGAGGCTAAACAAATACACTTGGATTCACTCTTAGCTCAAAGAATTGCAGAAGAAGAAGAGTTAAATGAGCAACAGAAGAAAAGAAAAGCTCAAGTTCAGTTTGAAGCTCAGCATTACACAAATGAAGATTGGGATTTGATTAGAGCAAAGATAGAAGCTAATGCAGAGTTGACAACAAGCATGCTAGAATGTGATTACAAGGATAAGATTTTGCATAAAAAAAGGTTGATCTTGTCAATCAAAGGAAGAAATATTTTGCAGAGGAAAGAGCTAAAGCTAAAAGAAATAAGCCCATGACCCAATCACAGCTAAAGACTTATATGATGAATTATTTGAAGAATCAGGGGACATGGAAGTTATCTCAGCTGAAGAATTTGAGTTTTGAAGAAGTCAAGGAAGAATTTGATAAGCTTGTGAAACAGGTTGAATCCTTTGAGCAACCAATAACTTTAGAAGCCACTAAGCTTGCTTGAAAAGATTTGTGGTAAATGAGCTTCAGACAAAGGACTCCAAAAAGACTGAAAGATGATGATGCAAAGATGAGATCCTACCAAGAAAGTCGGAACAAGCAGAAAACAATAGCAAGAAAGAGGATTGCATACAAATGTTGATAGATGACTCTGATTTAAATTCAGATGAAAGTTGGTTGAGCAAGAAAGTCTGGTCACAGGTTACTAAAACTCCAATTAATCCTTTTCCTGTACTATGAAAATACCTAGTATAGCACCTATAAGATCTTCAAGCAGGAGAGAAAAAGGACGTACCAAATAGTTTAGGAAGATGAAACTGATGATGAACATTATTTTTAGTGCTATGTTTGAAGGTTAAATCTAAGAGATGATCTTACTGAGAGTTTTATAGATTGTAATGAATAGATATGTGGATGGATGGACCAAAGATAGCTAGGAGAAGAATTTTGGAATATTTAAAGAATATATTTGAGAAGAAACCTCTTATACAGATTCCTATATGCGAGTGAATTAGGACACAAAGATCAGGAAGTTGGAGATATTATGAGTCTGTAGAGTCATTGTTTGAACTTAGAGTCAATGGATATAGATATGTTGATTGAAAGAAACATATCCATTATGCTGCTAGATTGCAAGTCAGGCTAGATAAGTAATAAGGAGGAACCAGATGAAAATGCTACAAAAATGTTAAAAATGATGAAAAGCTAAGCTGGTAATAGGCAGTAGAAGATGAATAGAGAATTCTAGATAGAGATGAGAAAAGGGATAACACTTGTGGAGGGGCTATCACGTAACACTACAAATGGTTATCATTCACCATGTCTAATCAACATAAGAACTTGGTCTAGTCGCAAAGAGCATAACCGGCTCTTGTAAAAGGACTTCTCAAATCCTTCTATGGTTTGACAACTTTACAAATAAGTTGTAAATGATTTTTCAACTCACCTAATCTGATTATTGAAGAGTTGGCTACCCACAAGTTATGAGCTTGTGGTAAAGCTGTGAAAGAACCATAACGTAGTCCATAAGATATAGCGTATGGTATATACAAAATGCAAATTCCATATTAATGTTTGACACTTAACCGAAAAGTGGAATGTTTATATCAACATTCACCAAGTTTATGTAAAAGAGTTGGACATGGTATCAATCCCACCAGTAATTAACTCTTCTATGTCCAAAGGGGAATTGACTAGCCTAGAAGCAAACGGCTAACAGGGTAAAGGCCATATCAAATCCGTTTAATGCTTAATGCTTGCCAAAAACCATATGGTATTCACTCGACAAATGTTTCAAGTACTGAGATTTGAAAATGGTTTTCAGTCAACCATGGAACATGCACCATACTGTGGCGCACGGACTGACTACTCCAGAGTGAATGGCGTAACTGGTAGAAGATACATCAAATCCATTTATAATGGTCAATGATTCACCTCCTCACGAGGAGTTAACACACCTGGAAGTGATGAGAATAGACTGAAACTTTATGATTGATGTACATAATTTGTCAATGTTTGCTGATATGATGGATTGCTGAAGAGCTTTGAAGAATAGTTACTGCAAAGATAAAAGGAGAAGACTTGAAGTGTTGAAGATCAAGAATAACTTGAAGAATTCTATTTACAACATCCTCAGAAAGCTTAAAGTGTTTAAAGTAAAGATCAAGAATATTTTGAAGGAACTTAAAGTTCACAAGTGAAGATCAAGTTATAGGAGGATTGTTGGGAAAATATAGATTGTAACAGACTTAATACTAGGTATATAACATTAATCTGGTAGTAAATAAGTTAGTCTAGGTTAGTATTGATTTTTAATACTGGCAGTACTAAGTTAAGTCTGGCAGTACTAAGTTAGTACTGGTAGAGTAGCAGTACTAGAGTTAGTACTGGTCAATAAGTATTATCTGTTTAATAGTTATTAAAGTCTGTTATGTAACAGAATAGTAATAGGTTCTTCTTAGAGATATCTTAGGAGATATCTTAGGAAAGGATATGTATTATCCTTTGACGTTTGTAAAGCCCATTAGGGTTTCCTTGGTGTATAAGAGGAACCCTAAGGCACAATGTTTTGAAGTACGTTTTGAGAAATATCAATAGAAGCATAGAGCTTAATAGCAATTTAGAAATATCGTTTCTTCTTAATTCTTGTGTTAAGATTCTGCATTAACACTTGATATTCATAGTCAGTGTCTCTCATATAGTTGATTTGGATTTATCCAAGTTATCTATAGTCTTACAAAGGCTAGTCAGATCCTATACCAAGGACCTACAGTAACCCCTAAAAAATTGAACACATACTCTTCCACAATGATGATGTATTCATAGTTCGCTATGGCCTGATATCTGAAAACTTGAAACCCTCTTCTAAGACATGGGTCTAAGCTAGAGGCGGCAAAACGGGCGGGTCGGGCGGGCACGGGCTCCGGGCTAAAACAGGCGCAGGCTAAAATGGGCGCGGGCTAAAACGGGCGCGGGCTAAAACGGCCGCGGGCTAAAACGGCCGCGGGCTAAAACGGGCTCGGGCCAAAATAGACACTACTTAGATAAATGGACTACTGGGCGAATCTTATTTATTTAATATTTTTTTATGTTTTCGTTCGTTTTTTTATGATTTTGTCAGTTTTTTTATGATTACGCCCGTTTTTTACGATTTCGTCCGATTTTTACAATTTCACCCGTTTTTTACGATTTCGTTAGTTTTTTTACGATTTCATCAGTTTTTTTTACATTTTCGTCTGTTTTTTTACGTTTTCGTTCGTTTTTAACGATTTCGTCCATTTTTTACATTTTCGTCTGTTTTTTTACGATTTCGCCCTTTTTTTACGATTTCGTACGTTTTTTTACGATTTCGTCAGTTTTTTTACGATTTCGTCACTTGTTTTACGATTTCGTCAGTTTTTTAACGATTTCGACACTTTTTTTACGATTTCGTCAGTAAAAAAACAGACGAAATCGTAAAAAAACGAACGAAATCGTAAAAATACGTGTGAAATCGTAAAAAACGTGCGAAAACGTAAAAAAACAGATGAAATTGTAAAAAAACTGACGAAATCGTAAAAAACAGGCGAAATCGTAAAAAAACTGACGGAATCGTAAAAAAGCGGACCAAATCGTAAAAAACGTGCGAAAACGTAAAAAAACTGACAAAATCGTAAAATAACTGACAAAATCGTAAAAAAACTGACGAAATCGTAAAAAACGGGCGAAATCGTAAAAAAACAGACCAAATCTTATTAAATAAAGAAGATTCGACCAGTATCTCATTTAATCTTTTGCATGCGCTTACCCATAAGCGCCCATTTAATATTTTGCATGCGCCCATAAGCACCCATTTAATATTTTACATGCGCCCATAAGCGCCCATTTAACAATAATTGATGGGCAAAAAGTGCCCCTTACTTTTTAAAATGATGCCTAAAAGAGCCCATGAATTACCATATGGACAAGATTTGACATCTCTAGTCTAAGCCAACATAACTCATGGCCGGGGCCGTCTCATTGATTTCGGTGGCCCCGTGCCATTATAAAAAAAAGAACCTAAAACACACACACAAAATACACATGTATCAATAATGCATAAACTAATTAAACTCGAGTCTCGTATTGTTTATATATATATAATAGAAGGGTATGAAATTTGGAGGCCCTCGTCTAGCGGTGGCCATGTGCGATGACACCTCTCGCACTCCTCTAAAAACGGCCCTGCTCATGGCCAATAATTATTTGACTACAAGAATCAACTCATATTGTTTGACTAAAACACCAAAGGATTACAACTTGCATTACGTGAATGATTCAACTTTTAATTTGTTTTGAGAGGTTTCAGTTTTGTCTCAAAAACTCTTCGTGCAATGAATGATGGCATCATTGCAATAATGTTATGAACCAAAAATAAGGGTTTTGCTAAGCACCAAGTGGTGCCACATTTTTATTATTTTTTTTTTCATATTTATTTAAAATACACTTATTTATATAACTAAAAATAAAATTCATTGAAATTAAAAACATTACATTAAAAAAAACAATACATTAAAAAAATACATAAAATTAAAAGACATAAAATTAAAATGCATAAAATTCATTGGTTGGTTGGGTCGTTAAGCATACCTAAAATCCAATTTGGTTGGTTGGGATTGAGATTCATTTTTTTGAGTGAAAAAATGGAGAAATAGAGAAATGTGTGTTATAAAATGTATTAAAAGTGTGTGTGAAGTATGAAATAAAAAGAGGGTATTTATAGGATTTTTAAAGAGGTAAAATTAGGGTTTTGATGACATTTTTTTGAAAATCCGCTCCCCCCCAACGGCTATCAACGGATAGTTTTTAAAAAATAAAAATAAAAAGTAAAAAATAAGGTTTCGCATGGGCTGTTAGCCATGGCGCGAGAAGCCTTGGCGCGAGCCACGGAGTGGTGCGCTGTGGCATTTTCTCGCGCCAAAGTTTGGCACCAAGCTACCAGCCGACCACTCCTTCCGCTCTTAGGGTGACGTTTAAACACTCTTTAAAAAAATTTATCATTAAATAAAGTAGTATATCCATAATTATACATATTTAGTCATTTTAAACATGAAATGTGATGTTAAACATGAAATATTTGGCATTCATTAATTGTTTATTTTTCAATTAAGGTATGTTTAAACACCACCCCAAAGGTGGTGGTTAGCAAAACCAAAAAAATAAACACTGTAAGCTGCACTAGTTTGGTAGTAAGTAGTAGTAATATATGATAATTAACTTTGACTTTGAAAAAGTTATGATTTGATATCACTACTTGTCCATCAATTGGTCCATAATGACACATTAAGGCCGGATGGAGTAAGAGAACCAAACTCACCATCCACCTCAGCGCCACGTCAGCTTTCTCTCTTCAACTTTATCACTCATCTTTCAACCGTTTTAACACTCACCTTTTATACCAAACTCACATTACACATCATTTTTTTTATTTAATTTACTTTCATTCATAAATTAAAAACGTTAACGTAAACGTACGAAATTAATAAAAACGTTAACGTAAACGTACAAAATTAATAAAAACGTAAACGCAAACTAAATTAAAAAAATTTATTCATAATTTAAAAAGATTGCATAATCATAAAAACATTACGTTAAAAATACAATACTGAATGTGAGAGTTTTGTTTAAAAATAAATGAATTGTGTTTAAAAAATGAGTGAAATAGTGAGTATTTATAGGTAAAAAATGAGGGTTTTTTTAATTTTTTTTTTATATATAATGGATAAAGAAACATGTGGGTCCCAAATAATACCACTCACTTGTGATGAGTGACTCACCACTCAAGCACCAACTCACGCGCGAGTTTGCAATGGTGGCATAAGGTGAATGGTGAGTTTTGTGAGTTTGGGTGGTGAGTTATCCCTTACTCCGCCCAGCCTAAGCCGTAATTGTGTTCAATCTCAACGCTAACAATTCTATTGGGGCAGGTTATTAGTACTACTTCTTAAGATTTTGTGTTTTTTTATTTTTTCTAATTATTTTTTTTTAATTTTATAATTTTGTTTTCATTATAAAATCGTGAAACATAAAATACGAAAAAAATATATATAATTTGACAAGTCAAAGGTATTAAACTGACAAAAAATACGGAAATGAAACTAATAAAAAAACTGTATTGTACTGTAAACAGTGAGTCAAAGGGGAAAGTAGAGGTTGTAAAAAGTCCAAAATCACTAGGTCAGTGTGTATTAATAACACACCCCATTTTATTTTCGTATCCATTAATTTGCAAAATATTCCAAATTAAACTCGGGAGCCGTGTTAGGAAAATGTTGACAAAAACGTGACAAGATCGATCTAAGAGGAGTTGTTCAAACGATGTTCTTGTTGACATAATATTATGGCAAGATACGGCACCTCTAAATAATATAACAAAAAGATGTTTCGATGTGGTTGTACAAACCAGGTTTTTAGTAATTTGGATGTATAGAAAACTTGTTTGTTAAGATTTAATACCGTGAAGGAAATACATATTTCCTGAAATAAATTGCTTTAACATTATTGGATTAGCAACAGGAATAGGATATCAATTCATAATTGGATCGATTAGTGACTCAATTTTGTATTGTAACAGCTTTTGGCTTTTCGTAATATCTCTTTTCTAGCTTCTTGCTAGTATTTAATATATATTATCGTAAACGAAATGAGTTCCTATTGTTTTCAAGTGGAGTTGTTGTGTTTATGTCTCGCTACCTTAAATAATAGAGTTAATGAAAAAATAACTAAAGTTGGTATATTCTCTAAAGATCACCCAACTTACACGCTGTGTAGCAGCCCGTCATATGTTATACCCTTAGTAAAAACGTACATAAGCTATATATGTCATAGGTAATTTTTCAAAAAAACTAACTCGAAATTGTTTGGCATTCTAGCAACTCGAACTAAAATAATGACTCGACCCAGTACTGGATCGCCTCACACACGGATTTGGACTTTGGATCTTATATCGTATTGCATAGCGGCATAAAATTTATTCATATAATGTTCGGCTAATCAATTTTATTCATATAATGGGTTTTGGCTTAGTTGTTATCACATCTAATAAACTTATTGAACAATCGAATCGAAGAGATTTTGTGAATAAAAAGTAATGAGTTAAAGTCTCGGCTTGTGTTCACTCCAGTTGGTGCCCCGCTAAGCCAGGGGAGTTGACTGAAGCTATTTTTTTGCGAGGTGAACAATACCTTGTGCCAAAAAACACCTGAGATCAAAATGTTCTCGCCAATCTACACATTTTGTGGATTGCACGAGCGTGGGGGTTATAAGTATTGTAACAAAGGTTTAAAATAATAACACGTCGATATTTGTTGCAACACGGTTCTGTCTTTGGGTTATTGCGTGTGGCCTAACATGCGTAATTATCTTTAAGACGACCCAAGGTTTATATAGTATGTGAACCTGCTTCATCCCATTACTAAAAGAAAGATATGAATAATATTCTTTGCATTATGCCATTACCTTAAGAGAAATAATTCATAAGTTGACACTCATTCACTCTTGCATGTGGCTTTCTTTTCTTCTTTCTAAGACACCCCACGAGCTTCATTCTTCATTCCTCATATTCATTTCTTTTGCTTTTTAATCTTTATATTCATTTCTGTATCTTCAACTCTTTGATCCATAATTTCATAGTTCAATATCCAAAAACGAATAACTTAATATGGTTCTTGAATCATTGCTAATCAAAGTCAAGAAAACTATATCACATACCAAAATTTCTGTTCATGCCAATCCACCACCAAAAAGTTCCATTATCAAGCGATCAAGAATCGGAGTTTTGGCCTTCGAGATCGCTGGAATCATGCCAAAGATCTCCCACATGTGGCGGTTTCTTTCTGATGAAAATATTAATCATTTTCGCAAGGAATTAATGTGCCTAGAAGGAGTTTTTAAAATTGTATCAAATAAGGAAAGTTTGCTTCTTGGTTTAGCGTGTGCGGAATTGGTTGAAAATGTCAGAATTTTGGCGAAAACGGTGTCTAGGCTGAGTAAAAGGTGTGAGGACTCAAGTCTCGGGTGCTTTGAGACTGTTTTTGATGTGTTTGCAAACACGGGTCATGATCCGTATGGTTGGGTTTTAAGCTTGAAAGATATGGAGGTTAAGATTAAGAAGATGGAGCGATATGTTGTTGATACCGCGACTCTTTATAGAGAAATGGATGAGTTAACTATCATACAAAACAGTTTGAAGAAAAGATCTGATAATCACTTTCAAAACGCGATGGCAGATAGTACAAAGCAACAAAAGATTATTCATCTTCAACAAAAGCTTATTTGGCAAAAGCAACAAGTTAAGTATGTGAAAGACAAATCTTTGTGGAATAAAAGTTATGATTCAGTAACTTCAATGTTAGCCACATCAATCTTCACAATTCTTTCAAGAATCAAGCTTGTTTTTGGTATCAGCAATGAGTACCCTACATCCATCCCTCGCAGCCTCTCGGCCTCAGCTATCGTCTATACGTCTAATCAAACCACAAACCCTTGGAAAATCGTATCAAAGAGCGCAAAACATCTAGATAAAAATGATATCTCACATGGGTTTTTCGAGACAAATTCAAAGATACTAACACCACAATCTACGACTTTAGGATATGCCGGTTTGTCTTTGCATTATGCTAATTTGATCATTGTGATGGAAAAGATGATAAGGTCACCTCAATTAGTTGGTCTTGATGCAAGAGATGATCTCTACTCAATGTTGCCTAATAGCATACGATCATCATTGAGGGGTCGACTGAAAGGTATTGGGTTTAGAGCGAGTGATCCGGTTCTTGCAGGAGAATGGAGAGAAGCTCTAGGGAAAATATTGGGTTGGTTATCACCATTAGCACATAAGATGATCAAATGGCAAAGCGAAAGAAGCTTTGAACACCAAAATCGCGTTGCAAAAACAAATGTGCTTCTTCTCCAAACATTGTTTTTCGCAAATCAGGAGAAAACCGAGGCTGCGATCACTGAGCTCTTAGTTGGCTTAAATTATATTTGGAAGTTTGAAAGAGAGATGAATACTAAAGCTTTCAATTTGTTCAAGAATGTGGATGATCATACAGTTAATTAAGTAAACTAATTTCCTGCCCCCTTTTTGTTTTCTCTATAGATTAGTATTGTTATGTAGATTAGTGAAGATCAGCTTGTTAAGATCTGCAAAGATTCTGTTTGAGCTCCCTAAAATGATCTGTCAAAGTGTAAAGTGTAATTCCTTAATGTCTCAAAATGATTTGATTGAGTTGAATTTTCACAAAATAGTTTGATTGCAATTGAAAAACTCTCTTTTTTTTCACATGAGAAACAAGTATACACCAAGTACTATACTATTTTTGTTAGAAAGACAAATATTATGCAATCTCACTATTAACAATACAAATACACCACACCTAACCTGACGGGACTTAAAACTACAACCTCTCGAGTTATGATATATGTCACACGATCTCATAACACCGTTAAGCGACAAGTCTTTTGGTCACTATACTAATAATATGTTTATGATAGACAATTATTATTTGAATGTAATAAAAAGTGATTTAAGGTGCGAGTGAAAACTTCGCGGATGCTTTTTTTTTTACCCTTTATATTGCATAAGCCTTGGATGTTTTTGTTGGATATATAGATATATCCATCTCTAGAAGTAGTAATTTTGTGAATAGATATATCGGTGAATGGTAAGCCGTGAAGTCATAATTCAAGTGCACTATATATGTTTGTTGTTTTATGCATGAATTTTATGTGAAATATAGCCACAAAACTAAGATGACCTGTTTATATCCCACTATTTGTTATTTACATATAATGACCTATACGTTACATTCAAAAGATTCTAAAGAAACGTGTGACCTTAATATCGTCTGTGAGGTATTTCATTATATACGTAAAGCTTTGTTGTCCAAAAAGTTTTATATTGTTATAAAATAAAATATGTTAAGGCATGTAAACATGATTATATGGAATCTAATCATTTTTGTGTAGTAGTTTACCAACTGACATCAAATTTAAGTTGTTTTGCTAATGTACTTGATCGATGTATATTTGGCTTTAGCTGGAATTTTATAATAGTTTACACATTCATAGGGTGGATTTTATTCTTATATCGAAGGAAAATTATTAAAGTGGAATTTTGGCCTCTTTGAATAGTTTAAGTACGTAGGCCATGATCTAGTACTAATCATTGTTAATGTTAAAGAATGTAGAAGAAAACTTTTTTTTTTCTCTAATTGACCACTCCCTCGTTCTAAAAAGAATATCTAAACATTATTTTTTCCTTTATATTAAAGTGTTTAGAATATGTATTACTTTCTTTAATTAGCTCTTAAACCATTATGAATTTGCTTGATGTGTTTTAGATATCATGGAAAAGGGGTATGAAAATGGCCTAATGCCCTAATTACCAAGTCTAATGAATTGATTGGTAAATTGAAAAAGTGGTGAAAATTTGAAAAAATAAATACATAACACGTGTGTCAAATGATAAATGGATTAAACATGTTATTATGCATGAATTTTATGTCTAAATTATGTGGTTTTTAACCCGTTGACACCTATTTCGATTTCTTTCGAACTTTGCGAATGATCGCGTGTTATGTATGCTTCAAATATTTAGTTTCCACTATGTCTCTTAAATAAGAAGATTAGCATATTCTCCATCCGTCTAAAACAATTGCATCATCTTACTTGACACGTGATTTTGATTCAAAACTGAGCAAGACAAATAAACAATATGGAATTATGGATACTACACACATGGCACATCTAGACCCAAAGTAAACTATAAATGAAGATATGCAAATAAGACATGTAATGATGTAAATGTTGCATGTTTTTATTACAGAAGAAGCAACGTTCTAAAAAGGACTCTTTATAAGTCATGCCTAAAAGAAAAGAATAGTTATCTATCATCAACCATATATCTCATCATGGTTAATGTATAAAAACTATATAAAGTTTCACATTTTTAAGTGGTTTTATAAAACTCGACAAGATGATGTAATGGAATCCTTATCAAGTAATGTTAAAGTATCTAAAAGAATTTTTGTGTGAACTTGGCTGTTTTTCATGGGTGTTGGCTCCCTCTCTTATTCATGGTGTGGGTTGGGTTGGGTGGGCATTACCATTCACCAATGGCCTAGACCCGAAGTGCTTGTCATCATCTATCTCTATCTACTTCCATTCAGACCAATTTTTATGTGCTTAGGCTATATACACTTAATAGTAACTAGTATGTCAAAAAAAATTAACGACAAAGATAATTTCATTAAGAAATTGGTGATAAGTACGATTACAAATCACCAAATAGAAAACACCGAAAAAAAAACCTATTCTCGGAACAAGAAAACTTCTACCGAAACAAACATTATAGAAAACACCATATACTAGCTCGACAACTTGACAAACACCAAAATTACGAACACCGAAAACTAGCACGACATCTAAACAAAACCTAAGAAAAACCCCTTCAAGAGTGTTGATACAAAAGTTAGGTCGGGTCTTACTTGTTTCGAATAGACAGCTATTCGGGTATATAGAACCTTATTCTTGTATCAAGTGAACTTGTTTAGAGAACCATGCACAAGGAAACAAACACCGTTAACCTTATCGT
>BQNB010075278.1:0-31520 GCA_026074375.1 Tanacetum coccineum
TTTTCTTGTTGACTTTGACTCATATCATGTTATTGATTGGAATGATTTGGGGGAAATTTCGTGGTGTTGGGGGGTTTTATTTTTGAGATATTTTGTTTTACATTTAATGCTGAAAGAGGGAAATGAATTTATGAGCCGTTGATTATTTAGTATTTTACACGTGGCATTGTTTTAGAATTTAGGGGGAAGATTAACTTGGAGGGATCTTGCTTGTTGTGAACAAATGCTCAAAGACTTGCACTAAAAGAATATGTGGAAAACATGGAGGGAGTGAAACTGTAACAAAAAAACATTGATTTCAGTCAACATAACTCAAACTTCTGCTTCTCTCTTTACTCTCTTGATATTCATCTCTCTCTTAAACTTTGTAACCCTAATTTTCTAGATGATCTTGATCTTGTTAGTTTTGATTGAAAGCTTGTAATAGAACTATTATAATTTAAATAATAGATTTACACCTGAGTAGCAATGGTAGATTTGATTGATTTTATTATCTAATTGAGATCAGTTTGGCATTGTTTTGTCATCCTAAGATTTGATAGAGGTGTAAAACTATCTTGATTGTATGTTTCTACAAATTAGCATCGACTTAATCAGGTGTGCACTTCTTACCCCAATACTTGTTTCAAAGTTTGAAAAAGTATATTAATTATACTAAAAAGATGTGAGAAAAATAATTAAAATGAAAATTATGAAAAGTATTTAAAATCATACATTCAGATGCACTTATAAAAATAGTCTATGCTTTTTTTTAGATGTCACAATTTAATTGTCTACTACTAAAAATAGATAGTGAAATTGGATAAAGTTTACCGAATTATCTTTGATTGAAATTAATATTACAAACTTTAAAGAAGACATTGATTAATTAGTTAATGATAAAACTATAATTCTGCAAAAAATAAAAAATAAAAATCAGTAATAATTATGTTTTTCTTAAACAATGTGTTTATTTTGTCAAATGACAATAATTTTAAAACCAAATGAGTATTTTTTTTTTCTCTAAATACCTTGTCAAAATGAGTCAGATTCAAATGAGAAAAATAATCAATAACAATCATCTTTTATTTTGGTAAAAACTAGTTTTCATGAAATAACAACATCCGGATTTTCACACTTTAGATAATCAATAATCATGATCTTTATAAATTGAACCTAGCAAATCCCTTGAGTACCGAGAGATAATGTGCACACATCTTTCGAAATACTTCTAAGTTAATAATTTATAATTTGTGGGTGGAATACATGAAATAATAACCAAGTTTCAATATCATTTTCTCCAAAGTCACTCAAACTTTGTTTTAGTTACAAAAACCACTTAAATTTTATTATTGTCTATCAAAAGTCACTAAAACTTTATTTTTACGACATAAATCACTCAAGTTTAAATGTTGTTCAAAGATTGAGAAAATTTTAAACATTTATTTAACAAAAGGAACAAAAAGTTTTTAATTTGGGTTTTATTTTATAGTATATAAAATTAGTTGAGAGAAGAAAATTCAAAGGATTGGTTATTAATTAAGTTACAAGTGATTGATGTATGTCTAAACACTTTAAAAACAACTATAAAAGATATTTTTTTATCAATTTCTTTATAAAATTTAGAAAAGTTGAACGATATTAAGAATTGAGTGGTTTTTACGGTTAGAATAAACTTTGAGTGACTTTAGAAAAACAGTTTTGAAAAGTGAGTGGTTTTTATAGTAGAAATAAAGTATGAGTGACTTTAATGAAACTTGATTACTATTAGATGACATTTTCCCTAATTTATACTCGTATATTTGTGTCTTACATGTGAGATGCGTGTTGTATGTACTTTAGGAAAAAAATTGAAACATTGAAATGAAGATGTTATTTGGATAGAGTTGAGTTCAACATACACTTAAAATTTAACATAGACCTAATGAATCAATCTTATCCACTCATTTGTTGATCAAAATAATAAAAACTTATTTTTTACCTTTTTTTTTAAAATAAAATATCTTGCAATTGGTAAATAATCAAACGACAAAAAATACACTATCGTGACGAGTATTTTTTTATCTTTCAGTAGACATCCACTTCGATATACTTTCGAATAACTTTTTTTTGATTTTTTTTTCAGTCATGTCTGAAAAAATCACATGTGATTTCATAAAATCACATGTGATTTTTTCCAGATGAAACTAAAAAAAATCGAAAAAGATTTCGTCGAAAGTATATAGAAGTGCCCCTCTGTAGAAAGATGATTTAATTCTCATCGCGATGGTATGTGCGTAACGATTAACGGTTTGTATGGTAAGTGATGGTCCAATGTCTCATGGGAAGGTTTGTGTCCTTAAGAGTCATTTAGACATCGTGTGTAGTCGTCCTTTATAGTTTCATTTCGTAAATCGGATTATCGTATTATCGCTACTGAGTTTGCTTATTGGGCGCCAATATTGATCGATGGAGGTCAATTCCGAGTCTAAATCCTCTGAAAAGGTAGAATGCAGAGGTCCTTGTTTGGATGAAGGTTTGGAAAAAGAGGAGCATTTGATTCGATTGTTGTATTCATTTCCCCTAAGAATTTAAACAATGATTCGGTGTCGCTTCTTAGTCGGGTTTTACGCGAGGAGGTTTGTTCGTGGGGTGGAAATGATCTTGTGGACTCCTTGAAGGATGGCGAGATTCGTGATGATTCGGTCTTGGATAATGATGGGTGTAGTAAGGGATTGCATGGAAATAGAATTTGGAAGAATGGATGCTGGTGTAGAGTCTTTGGAGTTCATTATCAGGGTTAGATTGTGGTAAAGTTACCACTGATGATAATGAGGATGTTCGCCAGTTATTGCTCCTGAAATATGGACTCCTTCATTGCGCCTCATCTACACCCCCGGGTAATGATTTAAATATGCTGTTTAGTCATGGTTCTTCGTGGATTTGATTATATTGGTCCTCTAATCTTGTGACGAGGTAGATTGATAAACGAGGAGCTTTAGGTGACCCCCAATGGAAATATACACGGGATGTTCTCTCTCGTGCAACTACGTTCGTGGAAAGATTTTTTTCCTAGCGTTCTTCAGTTTTGGAGTTTTTTGGACAACGATTAAAGAAGCTAATTTCTTCTTCATATGCTTATCGAGCAAACAAGGTTGCCGGTTAGAATCGCTTTTTGGTTTGATGCCTAAGGTGTTGGTTGCGTTCCATGGGAGTTATTCTGTTGGCGCCTATGGTGGGATCTTTCTATTTCTAATAGCCTTGGTGTTTTGCGTGTTCGTTTCGTTAGAGTTTTTCTGTTCCTTTTCGTTCTTTGTTTGTTGGATCGTTTTTGCGTGTATATCGTCTGCTAGTTTCTTTCTAGCCCTTTTTTAATAAAATTCCATTTGCCGTTCAAAAAAAAAAAATCATGATCTTTATAAATTGAACCTAGCAAATCCCTTGAGTACCGAGATATAATGTGCACACATCTTTCGAAATACTTCTAAGTTAATAATTTATAATTTGTGGGTGGAATACATAAAATAATAACCAAGTTTCAATATTATTTCTCAAAAGTCACTCAAACTTTGTTTTAGTTACAAAAACAACTTAAGTTTTATCATTGTCTATCAAAAGTCAATCAAACTTTATTTTCACGACATAAATCACTCAAGTTTAAATGTTGTTCTAAGATTGTGAAAATTTTAAACATTTATTTAACAAAAGGAACAAAAAGTTTTTAATTTGGGTTTTATTTTATAGTATATAAAATTAGTTGAGAGAAGAAAATTCAAAGGATTGGTTATTAATTAAGGTACAAGTGATTGATATATGTCTAAACACTTTAAAAACAATTAAAAAATATATTTTTTTATCAATTTCTTTATAAAATTTAGAAAAGTTGAACGATATTAAGAATTGAGTGGTTTTTACGGTTAAAATAAACTTTGAGTGACTTTAGAAAAACAGTTTTGAAAAGTGAGTGGTTTTTATAGTAGAAATAAAGTATGAGTGACTTTAATAAAACATTGATGAAACTTGATTACTATTAGATGACATTTTCCCTAATTTATACTTGTATATTTGTGTCTTACATGTGAGATGCGTGTTGTATGTACTTTAGGAAAAAAATTGAAAAATTGTAATGAAGATGTTATTTGGATAGAGTTGAGTTGAGATACACTTAAAATTTAGCATAGACATAATTAAAAAGAGAGTACTTTTCAACATCTTCTCACAGAGTATTACTTATGCAAACACGGGTATATGATGCTAAGTAAGAGGTTACAGTTGATATAAGATGTACACAAGTGTATGATGATTCCTTTAGATAGTCATCATCCTGGAGGGTGAAATGTGTACATCCAGGATTTAGTTGACTTTGGTGTTATCGTTTCGACTACATAGAGGTGTAAAATTGTATACATCCGGGTCTTAGTTGACTTTGATGTTACAATTTATATCATCACTATCTTGGAGGGAGAAAAGTGCACATCCGGGACTTAATTGACTTTAGTGCTATGGTTTCGACTTCAAAGGGATAGGTTGTGTACTTTGGGCTTTGGGCTTTATACATCATGACTAGGATGCTTCCTAAGTGAGCAGTTGTTGATGATATCCTCCGTCCCCGCAGATTTTCCACAATGAGAAAGAAGACCCTTGACCCGAGCTGGAGGGAGGTTGTATGACTCAATACTAGGGCATTAATTATCATTAGTCTTAGGATTGCCTGTTTAGGATGGATCGGAATAAAAAGAGCCTACTAGTTGGGAGGGAGCAATAACCCAACTAGATACTACACAAGAAGTTCAGAGCACAATTCATATCCACGCTGAAGTATTCGGAAGAGGGAACTTCAAGGATGACGAATGAGAAGCGGATTCAAAAAACTTCGGCATAACCAAGAGGGTATGAAAATGAAGCTTTTTTAAAACATGTAGCTGATTCAGAAACTTCGAGATGACCAGAAGTGGATGAATAAAGTTTTTAAAGACATGTCGGAAGTTAAGAGAAGAAATCCAATCAAAACTGAGATCATCGGTATAGAAAACTTCTAAGGCATCATAAGCTGTGGTATATTTGAGAGTGATATTTGTGATTTTCTCTTTACTACTTAACTTTTTCTCTTTACTTAATGAAAACAGCTTATGAGTAAGCTGTGGTGAGATGATTTTAAACACAAAACAATATGATTAAGAAACTTAACACTGGTATTGTAAATTGACTTACAAACTTCAAACTTGCATTAAAACTTGGAAATGTTACAAAGCTGAAAGTAAAAGCTGTAAGTTACTTTGAAATTTAAGCTTAAGATTAAAAATTAATTAGTTGCTAAGAAAACTAAAAACTAGATGCCTCAAAGGCTTACAAAAAGCTCTATTTATAGCCAAAGCTTCATCTTGCAGCTTGTGCTTCTTTGGAGAGATAAAAACAAGTGTGCTTGTTGTGTGAGGAGAGACTAAAACAAATCCCAGCCTTCAATTCCTTTTGTGCTTCTTTTGAAACAATCTTAGCCATCGAAAATGTTTTGGGAATGGTGAGGGATTGCCAACATGGACTTTTATACAGCTGGGGGGAAAATGTAGGGTGGATGAAATGATTTTGGCTAGGGAGAGAAGTGGTTTTGCAGGGAAGAAAGTATGGGCGACATACCAGTTGTAACTGGGTTTTTGGGGCGGGAAAGAAGACTTTTTTGGGGGAGTAGGCAGATTGGTCCCCTCAAGTTGTATAACTTAAATGTAATCTCTACCCGGTTTGCAACTTTGGTCCCTCCTTTCTTATAACTTTGTAACACAACTTTAGACTTGGCAGTTTTAGCCCCTCAAGTTGTATTTTCTTCATTTTGATGACTTTTGACTTTGCCCTTTTCACTCCGTGCTTGGATTTGTTTGTCTTTGGCTTTCTTTTTGCTCCTTTTCTTGAATATCCATTTCCTGCACAATACAAATGCAAACATACAAATACAATGTATTTTTGGTACG
This sequence comes from Tanacetum coccineum, assembly GCA_026074375.1. Classification (NCBI taxonomy): domain Eukaryota; kingdom Viridiplantae; phylum Streptophyta; class Magnoliopsida; order Asterales; family Asteraceae; genus Tanacetum; species Tanacetum coccineum. Next base: position 5,922 of record BQNB010075278.1, read on the forward strand.
TTTTTAGTCATTTAGGTTCGCTTAATATGAAAAATGGTATGTGTAATTAAACACATATCAAGTATTCAAGTAGATCAAGGTCATTGAAGACAATCTCAAAGAATACTTGATTTCATTCTTTTTATAATTTTTTTATTTTTGCTTATAGGAAACATTGTAACCAATTCATGTGTGACACCATCTTTGATGCGGATTGTTAGCCTCACTATTTTGTAAAGCTGGTGCCTTCAAGTGAATTGGACTAGCTATAGATCAAGCGTGAAATGCGGGTACTAATAATGTATAAAAAGGATAGATAGCTTATGTAAAGGCTATAAATACCCCCCATGACTCTCTATGAGGGTGTGGAAGAATGTTTGGCCATTGTATACTTTGAATAAACTTTTCTTACTTCTCCACCCTCTCTCCACTTTCTCTCTCTAGAAATATGCATTCATTCTTATACTTTGATCAACCTCGACCCCCCAAGGTGTTTTTTATACTTGTTACACAAACTACGAACAAAAAAACTAAATTAGATTGACTCATAAGAAATGTCAAAAAACCATAAATACCATTAACCATTTTTGGTAGAAATACTCTCGTGCTCCACTTCCTCTTCTAACCGATCCATGTAAGCAAGGTCCATATCGTCCCTATCAAAGTAGCAAGGATTCGTTTCAGGAGAGGAGATAAAACTATGTTCCTCTTTGGTGAATTTACTTTCCCACCCCACCAAATACCAGTCTTCTTGAGAGGAGCCTCCACCTTCTTCCTAGTATCATCAACCAAGTCATCCATAGATTTACCATTGTCTTCCTCAAGAACAGAAAATGGATTAAAACCGAAGTAATAGAATTCGGCTTCACAACCGGTCTATAGGAACCATTAGTCGATTTATTAGACACACTACCTTGACGCATGCCTTAGTTGTCCCAATTACCACCCTTACTTGTCTTTCGTTTTACACTCTGAAAACCATCATCGTGAACATACTTTTGTTTTTCGGCCTTCGGCTGTGTGTCGCTAGTCGAAGGCTTTTTAGGGCAATTATTACACGAGTGACCAAAAATCTTACATTCATCACATCTAGGAGGTTTCCATTCATATTCTACACGTACAATCTCCATTATGTATCCTAAACCTTCCAACTTAGGAATTGCTTTCATTTTATGGCTTGCCATAAAAGGGGAGGTTTCTAACTCAGGATAGAATGGAGAAATGAAATCCAAATACTGATGTCAAATGTGCCTTCTCCAATCAGTGTAAAGATTCTCATGACCATATGTTTTTTCAAGGTAAATTTCCAAAGACAGTATGGGATGAAGTCAGGAAATGGATATATAATGTTGGGAGTTATAGCATACAAAATTATGCTATTGAGCAATTGGCTACCAATTACAAGAAAAACAATATTAAGAGTATTGTGAGTAATCTTGTGGTAGTTGCAACTGTTTATTATGTGTGGCGAGAAAGAAACTTAAGGGTGTTTAAGCAAGAGTGCATAATAGAGGAAAATTTGGTCAAAGGCATTTTTGGATAATGTCAAATGGCATATGTAAAGTTTACAAGTTAAAAAGTCTAATGCATTTATCCATGTTGCAAGTAATTGGGGACTGCATTGGAAGAATATGGCATTCTACTCCAGCTAAAAGAAGTTTTACTCAGGAAAGGGAGTTTTTGGATATGTGGATTATGGAAATTGGGAAGTATGCAGTGTTAGTTTTATTTGACATGAATGGTGTGTAGGGCCTTATAACTTGATTAAGGGATCCTTTCAACATTATTCTTGGAATTAGTTATGTATTAACCTATTATTACATATAATAATATACGAGCTACGTAACAGAAATTAAACACATATAACATATATAATTAACATAAATAAAAAAGGAACCGCGTACCTTTTAGCAAATAAACTAAGGAAACCAAAGCTTAAACGAGAAGCACGAAACTTCAACCTGAGTTACCAAAGTAGGCAACCTCTACGTGTATCCACACTACACGTCTACCAATATTACCCGAATGCTAGTTCGCCGACTAACGATTACCGAATACCAAGTACGCGATATCCTAAAGAAGATCGAAACTCGAAATCCCTTACTTAGGGTTTTCTTGGATCGACCAAAGAGAGAAGAGAAAGAAAGATGGGATGAATGAATAAAGCTTAGGGACCTTGTTTATATAGTGTTAGGATTAAGGCACCCTAAAATTAGATAACTTAGGGCCAAATCCATCAAAAGCCCACTCCTTCCTTCCCTTTGATTTTGGTTGTCCCCCTCCATAAGCCCAAAGCCCCCATTGTTGATTTTTTGACTTAATTTAATTATTATGTACATTACATATTAATTAAAAGACTTAAAGTTAATTACTCGTAAATGAACTAATTAATGTCCGTTAAGTATAATCGTCAGGCAATTAATATATATAATAAATATACACTTATATCATTATATATACTAATAGAGCAATATCTATGTGTATAAGTGTGTGACCCTCGTAGCCTAACGTATTCCTAGCCGTATAAATATCCATATGACATGAGCACTTCCCAACAACTCCCACTTGCGAAAGTCATAGTCATAGTATATAACATACTAACATTGACAAGCGTCTAGCAACATCATCGATGCTCTCAGAAATACATGAATGCAGGTTTGTTAAACTTCCTAGTATTAATGGTTTAAGTTAATTCATCCTTTTGTTTCAGATATGATGTTAAATATGGATATGAATCAAAGTCATTCTATAATTTAATGATACTATTTCTCGTTTCCGTATTTATCTAGATTACCAAATGTAAAAAGAATCATCTTAACTACAATTTAGACACAGCCATGCAAACATCTGATCAACCCAATGAGAGGCCCAGTAAGTCTCCAACTCCCAAGCATATGGAGGAACAAATTCTATTTTAACTACAAATGCTTTTCACATACTTCATAACATTCTGAAAGTGGCCTTTATAACTATCGTTTTCAGGATATCGGTTGACTAGAATCAAGAAAATGTAATCCTACATGCAAAACCTTCTTGCATCTCAAGTCTAAGAATAAGTATAAACTCTACCATCTGTGTAACTCACTTAATGACGCCGATCCATAAAGTGATTAGCACAAGGTGGGGTATCCAATATTCAATCACATGGAATAACATGTGAGTTTGGCAGACACATCTTTATATATTCAACATAATAAGGCCAATCGCTCACATTTTTCTTAATTTAACAATACTCTCATATTGTAAACTGACAATGGATATAGTTTAGAATAAATAAATTTATTGAAGGATTTAAACATGCAAATATAGAATACAGTATTATAAATGAAAATGATCGTACCATGTATATCAATTAATTATTTAATACAACTGCTTACAATTACATTATCTAAATACCAAATAAGATCAATGCATGATGATCCTAGTTAAATACTAATGTCTTATTCACAACAATCGCAATTGGTGATAAGTCATAGGTTTCATAAACAAATGAACTAGGTTATGATCTTGTGGAATTTTGAGAATACTTATTTAAAAAATTCACAAATAGTCAAGATCTTTGAATAAAATGATGATTGTTATTCTGTACGTGTGCACCCTATTGGAAATGGTTATCTAATAACCTAATATTACACATAATATTCTACGATCTACGCAGCGGAAATAAACACATATAGCCAATATAACTAACATAAAACATAACCTTTTAGCAATTAAGCTAACGAATAACCGGAGCTTCTTCTAAATATGCACATGTATTATATCGTGCGAAACCGAAACCTTTCAAGTTACTAAAAGAAGTAACCTCTACGTGTATCCACACTACACGTTAACCAATATCACCCGGATGCTAGTGCCTCAAACTAACAAATACCGAATACTAGAAAACAAACTTCGGATACCCTACTTGGGGCTTCCTTGGGACGTGTATAAAGAAGAGAATATAGAAAAGGATGATCACAAATAAACACAATTGATCTCTTTATATAGGGGTGGAATTAGGGCTTTAGTTATGACAACTTAGGCCAAAAGCCCACCCCCTTTCTCCTCTTGTGTAGACTTTATTTAATTATTATGTACATTACATATTAATTAAAGGGTTTAATGTTAATTATTCGTAAACGAACTAATTCACGACCGTTAAGTATTCTTTCGTTCGAGTATTAATAAATATAATAAATATACACTTATATTATTATACATATTAATAGAATGATATATATGTGTATACGTGTGTGACCCTCATAGGCTCACGTATTCCTAGCCGTATAAATATCCGTATGACATAAGCACATCCCAACAGCTCCTACTTGCGAATGTCATGGTCATAGAATATAACATACTAACATTGAAGAATAGTCTAGCAACATCATCAATGCTCCTAAAAATACCCGAGTATGGTTTCAATAAACATCTCAGTCTTCAATGGTTTAAGTAAGATCATCCTTTATTTCAGATACATGTTAAATATGGATATGGATCAATGGAATCCCATAATCTAATGATTCTGTTTCTCGTTTTTGTATTGATCAAGATTACCAAACGTAAAAAGAGTCATCTTAACTACACTTTGGGCACGGCCATGCAAACATCTAATCAACCTAACGAGGGGCCCAGTAAGTATCTAACTCCTAAACATGTAGAGGAACAAATTCTATTTTGACTACAAGTGCTTCTCACATACTTCATAACATTTCTGAAAATAGCCATTATAACTACCTTATTTCAGGATAATGTTTGACTAGAATCAAGAAAATGTAATCCATACATGCAAAACCTTCTTGCATCTCAAGTCTGAGGATAAGTATAAATTCTACCATCTATGTAACTCACTTAATGATGTCGATCCATAAAGTGATTAGCACAAGATGGGGTATCCAATATCCAGTCACATTGAATAACATGTGAGTTTGGCAGACACATTTTTATATATTCAACAGAATAAGGCCAATCACTTACATTTTTCTTAATTTAACAATACTCCCATATTGTTAACTGGCAATGGATATAGTTTAGAATAAAAAATTTATTCAAGGATTTAAACATGCAAATATAAAATACAGCATTATAAATGAAAACGATCATACCATGCATATCAATTTATTATCTAATACAACTGCTTACAGTTCCATTATCCAAATACCAAATAAGATCAATATAAGTGTCCGTCATGTACTTCAAATCATTTCTAAAAATAGCCTTTATAAATATAATCAAGAAATGTAATCCATACATGCAAAACCTGCTTACATCTCAAGTCTGAGGATAAACAAAAATTCACCATATGTGCAACTCACCCAATAACGATGATCCATAAATTGGTTAACACAAGGTGGGGTATCCAATATTCAACCACATTGAATAACATGCAAAGTTGGCAGAATCATCTTTACATATTCAACAAAATATAAGCAAACACTCACATTTGTCTTATTTCAACAATATTCTCATATTGTTAACTGACAATAGATGTAATTTAAAATAAACAAGTTTATTCAATGATTTAAACATGCAAATATAGAACACAGTAGTATAATTGAAAACGATCATGCCACGTATGTCAATTCATTATTTAATACAACTGCTTATAGTTTCATTATCTAAATACCAAATAAGATCAATGCATGGTGATCCCAGTTGAATACTAATGTCTTATTCACAACAATCGCAATTGGTGATAAGGCATAGGTTCCATGAACAAATCAATTAGGTTATGATCTTGTGGAACTTTGAGAATACTTATTTCAATAATTCACGAATAGTGAAGTTCTTTGAATAATATAATGATTGTTATTTTGTAAGTGTGTGCTCACTTATAAGTATCACTTATATGAGTCTAGTCACATTACATTCCATAAGACGTATGACATACGCAAAACATCCTAATGGAGACAGTCATCTCAACGGTTTTCCAAACCGTAAAGCCTTCTTATTCTTTTAATATGGTATTATGAAACTATGATATTTAAACCAATCGTATGTAATTAGCAATGTTATCATTCATGATGAAAACTTGTCAATACTAGGATTGAGTATCATCTTAATAAAAACAAGCACTAGTGTATACAAACAACACTATGATAAAATTTCATAAATTTTGAACACTTCTTTGATAATGTTTGGATATCACCCAAACATAAGATTTGTTGATTTTGATGATTTTACTATGATTATCATAATGTATATCCATAGTTTCATTATTTAGGAATGAATTCCTAACCAAACACCATTAATCAGAATGTTCCTTTTAAAATCTTTCAATTAGATTCCAATGTTGTCAAATCATCTTGCACCCATGCAAATGATACAACTAATCCCATATACACTATATGATGAATCCTTTAGTGGGATTAAAGGCTTCCATTCATGTGTTCAATCTCACCTAATGAGATAGATCATTCGAGTTTCACTCAATGATAATTCATATTGTGACGTCTCTGAGGTTGGATGACAGGCTTGAAGATTTCTTCCATTAAAATTTTGTGAGTGCAAAATGACAGGCTTATTCCCTTGATGTCTGACATCTTCTAAGCGATTTCTCCCTTTTATTTTTCAAGAACCCGTAGAAGTGAAGTTTTCTCTTTTTTCGTTAGTTTAGACGAAATAATCACTGGACAAGTTCCATCTCCTTTCAAGTAAGCGTACTCTAAGTGAGAAGGCTAGTCTTTGAGTTCTGGTTTCTTTTCGTCGATTTCAATAGCACTAGCAGAATAGAGATGCTCGCTTAGCATTTCTTCTTGTTCTTGTGTTTTTTGTGGATACGGCGTTTTAATAGGATCGATATGCCGTATGGGTATCTCAGAGTTAGGCCCACGATTTTCAAAATCAGGTCGATTATTGTCATCTTCCAGGTTGTCATTTTCTAGTAGTTCTTGGGCTGTTGATTGTATGACTGCATCCAGATCGTCAATCCCGTAACATTCATCGTCCTCCGTACGAGGTTTTTTCATTGATTGGTCGACGTCAAAAACACTTCCTCGCTTCCAACCCTGAGTGTTATCTTTTTGTTAAATACATCGATCATGGCTCGGGGGTTGCTAGAAATGGTCTTCCTAAGATTATCGAAATTCTAGAGTCTTTCTGCATATCAAGTATAACAAAATCAATAGGGAGGACGAATTTATCAATCTTAATGAGCATGTCTTCTGCTATTGCCCGCGGATACTGGATGGATCTGTCTGCTAGTTCCAAGCTCATTCTTGTTGGTTTTGGTTCCCCTCAGCCTAGTTTCTCGTACATCGTGTAAGGCATTAGGCTTATACTTGCTCCTAAGTCTGCTAAAGCATTATCAATATGTAAATGCCTGATATCGCACGGTATAGTAAAGCTTCCTGGGTCTTTCTCTTTAGATGGGAGTTTATTTAATAAGACTGCAGAGCATCTTTCATTCATTGTTACGGTGCAGGCCTCTTCTAATCTTGCTTTGTTTGATAGTAGACCTTTTAGAAACTTAGCGTACTTTGGCATTTGTGCAAGAGCTTCAGTGAATGGGATGTTTATATGGAGTTGTTTAAGATTTTCTAGGAATTTTCTTTGTTGGGCTTCCTCTTTTTCCTTTCTCAATCGGTAGGGAAAAGGTATTAATAATGGTGTCAGTTCGTTAGTTTGGTTTTTTATGTTCGGTTTTGGTGGGGATTTCATCTGGAGTTATTGGTTCGTCATGATGGGGTAACGTGTGTTTATTGGTATTTGAGTTGTCGCCAATGGGTTCGGCTGTGGATTTTCCTCCTCTAGTGGTTACTCCTTTGGCCTCACATCCTACCATTTAGGCTTTATTGATTACCCATGACAACCCGTATATTTTGAATTCAAGCTCGCTTAGTGAGTTGTTTCTTTCTTTAAGGAGGAGCTCATTGGTTGTTCTGAATTCTATAATGAATGCATCCATTTTCTCGTGTTCTCGTTTTCCTTCCTCGATGAATTTATTCACAATTTCTTCCATTGTTAATCTTCTTTTAGGATAAGGAAACTGGAATGGATCGAGCAATGTCCCTGTCATGAAAGACATAATTCAAAGTAAAGATATTCTAACAGAATTAAATTTACAGGAATTTTAGCGAGATGTTGTCGATACGCCGTATGGTGGTGAATGAATACGACACATGGTTAGCAGAACTTGATACGCTGTATCTGAAACAGAGAACTGAGTACGCCATATTCAACTGGTGGATACGGCGTATCAGGAGATCAGACAAAGAGAATACTATTTAAAACAATTAAATGCGGGAATTTAAACAAACAATTTAAACACACAATGCGAATAAATACAAACAGAATTTAAATAATTAGATTACACTAAATTAATTTAATTAAAGGTTAGAAATGCTGATAAGAATAAGGTTTAATTATTTCACTCCCCGAAAACGGTGCCAAAAACCTCATGTGTTGTCGTGTAGGATCAATTATTTGATTATCAAGTTTTAAATTTATATTTAGCCGACAAACCTAAAACAACACTTTTAACGGGCAGAGTACCAGGTGAAGATGGAGTTTCACGGTAAGTAGGGTGTCGAACACTAAGAGTGGAAGATTAATCCTATATTCTATCAGTATTTTAATTAGTTTATTTACTGGTTAAACTTATGCTATGTACGTTGTCTAAAGATATGGGGGTTTTCGGCCTGAGAGACTGGCACAGGTTTGGTGGAAACAAATACCAATTCAATACATAATAAACACAAAAGAAGAAGATTAGAAGATAGAAAAGCGGTACAAGCCAAATGATAGAAAATTGTATTAGCCATATTAAATCCGGTTCAATGTTGGTTTGTTTGTTTTAGTGCAATGATTTACTTATCTCGAAGCGGCATATCATTCTTAAGACTTAGGCGGGACATCATCCTAAGACCTAGACTCGATTAATCCTGTCATAATTAAGCGCATCTGCTAATTAAAGCATCCTTTAGTTTAATTATAATCTATCTTAGAGAATTAAAGCAGTGGTGATCCTGTTAAAACCCTAGCCCAACGGGACTTTACCCACTTATTGTTTGACGGTGTTTTATATACTGGTAGTCCACTATTCCAATCTTTATCAGTAAATTAAGAGCATGATTGCTGAAACATAAACGGGTCACCTACCGGTCCAACTAAGCTCATAATTTAAAGACAAAGACAAAACGTTATTTGTGATCCTATTGGTCCAGACATATGAAACACGATATGGAGAGCTATCTCGGAATCTAGATTACTTGGTCCGTATCACTAGACTCAGTTGAATGATAGGTCACATATTCAAACACACAAACAAGTATGAGGTGATAAACATAATTAAACAATCAACGATAAATTAAGAAATTGATTTTTAAAACAAACCAAACATTAAACTTTCATTAAGATGGCTAATACCCGAGGGTATTAGCCCACAACCATTGTAATTATACAAGCGTAATCAAACAATTTAAAATCGAACGATTAAGAGAGTAAAAATTACACGATGTCTTCTATGGATTCGTGATCAATGCTTGACCTTGGTGGCTGATCTTCTCTTCTAAAATTCGTCTTTAGTGAGTATGGTATAAAGAATATGATATTGCACACTGAAAACTAGTTTTTGAGTCTTCTATTTATAGTTACTGAAAAATACTCGATACGCCGTATCCAGCAAGGTCGATACGGCTTATTGGGCTAGATTCCTTAGAGTGTGCGCTACGTTCATAATAAATCTTTGATATCATTCCCAATTTACTTGATTTACTGTATCTTTGAATAGTTATCTTCATGGATACGGCGTATGTAGACAGAGTGAATACGCCGTATTGGGAATTGGTCAAACGCGTTTTCTTGTGAAGTCTTGGCGCTGATACGCCGTATCTCTTTAGTTGGATACGGCGTATTGGTGAAAATTTAGAAATCTTCAAATGTCTTCGTTTTAGCTCCAAATTATGCGCCTTTTAGCGTGTCTTCACAAAACACTCCTGAATTACTGCATTTATCAACTTTAAAGCAATTAAGTACCAAATAATGCAATAATTATATAAAAGTGGGCAAAACAGATGGGATAAATGATATAATAAAGTGACGTTATTTGATGTCATCAAATATCCCCCCACTTGAATCCTACTTGTCCTCAAGTAGAGTTTAGAAAAAGTTTTGGTTTATGAAAATGTGTCCTTAACCGAAGTTGAGGATTTTTCGCTTAAGCATCATTTTGTCCTAATCACCTGTACATAACCAAGCTCCTCATGAAATTTGGAAATGAAAACACTCAGATCACTCAACTAATCTAGGGTGCAACATTTAAGTAGTACGCGCAATTTCTCGGTCGTGATTAGTTCGAATCTGGCTTGGCTAAGGATACACATCTCCACGCTAAAGCTAAGGAAGAACAGTCAAAGCTAATTTGGGTTAAGAGGTTACGGTTTGATCATTCAAAGTCTTTCACTATAAGTACCACACTAACAAGGCAACTGTATCGTATATACATGGCCGTAACGACGGAATAGACATATATAATCTGATCACATCCTTATTCGTGTTTAACCCGCGTTTAGGATGAAGAACGATATAGGGTAAAGGAGCTTCTTAACTTTCACCAAAAGTGTCATCAACAAAGGCAGCTGAGCACTATGCATACATGGCGTAACGACGAATAGACATGCATGCTCGAACAACGTCCTCGTTCAGAATAGGACACTAAGGTTAGTCGCTAGGAAAGAGGAAGTAAAATGGTGTTATGTAAAATTCCCGAAACAAATTATTAAGCCAGACAAATAAGTACAGTTGCTAGTAACTTTCCCTCGACGGTCCATGACACTGGACTCGGACAGTAGACAAACGCCTCGATTCACAGAAATGACAAAGACAACCTAACGTGGCGTTCCCATAACAGTTCATACTTCCTTACATCTCGTTCTTTACATTACTTTTATCATAAGTGCGTCGAATATCAGCCAGTTTTTACAAGACTTTACATGTTGATTTTTGTAACGTATCAACGAATAATCGTCTCTTCCAAGTGAATGCCTTCAGGTTAAACTTCCTTTTTTGAAACCGACTATTTTTTCTTCCATTTTTTTTCAAAATTACATCATAAATCTTGGTTGGTTGTACCGTTTTCACTATTCATATTCATGGATAATCTATTCTTGTTAAACTTCTTCTTCGGGACATGATTATAATCGCAAAATGAAAAAAGTTAGCGAAGCTTACGAGCTAATATTTTCATTTGCATTGTGCAATTTTTCCGACATTACAGAGATAGAAAAATTTCACTTTGACACAGGAAATACAAGACTTTACACGAAAGCAACTAGCAAAATTGGTAAAATAAGCTTAATCTACACGGTAGGTAAGGTCAAGGTTGTAACGAAACTATAATATGGGGTAGAAAGAAGAAAGGAATGGCTCTAACAGGTTGTTCTAAGGGGGGATTTTACTCGAAAATGAAGAGTAATCAAGGGTGTTACTCGGATATTATCTAACCAGTTTTATTTATTAATGTGTGGAAAGTTAATTATACGACATGTCGGCTATTTGGTTAAATCCTAGAAAAAGAATTTTATCAGTTGACTTTGAACTGTTCTTCCATCTAAATCTATGAACTTAATCATGGCTGGTCTCTGAGTGACTAATATACCAGGCCAAGTTCTAAAGTCCACTACATCACCGGCACCACTTCATAATTTTGTGGAATTTTAGTAGACAGTTAGAAACGGAATAGGCTTAATTTCAATATTATTGTATCAAGGGTTATAGTGCGCTAGGTAATGTAACTAGTGATTTTTACAAAAGTCATGCTAATTTTTTTTAAATTTGGCCTATTTTTAAGCACTTTGCATGTTATTTTGTAAAAAAGAAGACAAGTACATTCTAATTCTCCACCCCCCACTTAAATTATACAACGTCCTGTTGTATAAATAAAACAATTAAAGAATATGGAAAATATAATTAGAATGAGGAACTCCCCTGATATTTTGCTTAGGATGATTCTCCAAGTTGAGTTCTTGAGCAAAAAGTGTGTTGAACAACCGTTTTGAGATTTCAAGACTCCAACACTTCGAGATTTCCAGATTTATAAATACTCCACCAATGTTGTCGTTATCGTTTAGAAGGTCCTGTATTAAGCATAAGAAAACAAGTGCAACTCCATCTCTGATGTATTTGTTTGGTTACAAAATCAAATACTAAAATTATACAGGAAGTCGATACGCCGTATCCGTTCCTCAGGATACGCCGTATTGAAACCTGTATACGCTGTATTCATTTAATGAATACGTCATATAGACTGTGTTGAAAATAAAGATTGGATAACGTCCAGATAGTCAATACGCCGTATCCATGGGGTTTGGATACGCCGTATAGACAGTCTGGGAAGACAGACTCGATAAGAAAATTTGAAAATACATTCCGGGTTGTTTCCCGGCAAGCACTTTTGTTTACAGAAAAGTCTTTAAGTTAGACTTGCCCCAAATTAATCCCATCCTTATAAAATAGCTTAGGGTCGAACGAGATGCCAAATGGCACATACAAATTCCTTAAAAGCATCCTGTTGTTAAGATAATTACAAGCCATGATATTAACATTTAGCTTCTTGATAAAAGTTTCAGTTTTGAAAAATTTATTAGATGTATCATGACTTGTTTCCGAAAGCTTATTTGACCATTCATTGACATTCATTACATCAGGTATTGGTGTGACAGACATATCCCTCGAAGGTCGCTCAATATCGATTTTATTATTGTTGTCTGTATACTTCCCGATTTAAATCTCAGGTAAATTTACGTTAAAGGAAATAAATCATTAAAGTATAAAACGTTTTGTTCCTCTTCATCACATTCAGACAATGATGTTTCATCTTTCAAATCAAATTCATCGATATGTCGAGGACTTATAGTAGGTTCAGTTAAGAGATCTAATTTAGACGTTAGAGCATCATTGTAAACAATGACTGGAAATTCATTCTCAAAATCTTTACAGAAGTCTAAATCATTAAAATAATTGACCTCGGGCTCGAGTGATGAAAATGAAGGCATATTGACTTTATCATCATCATTTTCAGAATCCGTTTTCAAATTGTTGACATAAATTATTTTATAGGAAATAAATTTTCGTCAATAAACTACCGGTACTCTTCATCGTACAGATCGTCAAACGATATTCTAAAGTCAATTTCATTGTCGTTAAGAGGACTTATCGTGGGTCCACATGAGATTGCTGCATCGGATGTTAATGTATTATCAAGGATTATGGCTGGAAATTTGGTTTCGAAGTTTGTAAAGCAGTCGTCCTCATCTTCACAATATTCCGTCTTACCGTACGTGGCGGTTTTCCAATTAAACGTCTCACCCCGACTTAGAGCCTTCTCCTCTTGAATTCTGATGTATTCATACATAGTGATATTAGGGTTGTCCATTTTTAACCTGTAATAAAATAGCTAGAAATAAAATGGTCAAATAGCCTAATACGCCGTATTCAGTAAACTGAATACGTCTTATTAATGATAGAGTCGAATACGTTGTATTGGTTTAGAAATATTTTATACGCCGTATCCCATGGAATATGAATACGTCAGTATTGAGTATTCGACTCAGTAAATGTAACAGCAGACTGGTAACATGCATCACAAACACACTATGCAAAATATACAATGCAGGAAATTAAACACATAAACAAGCACACAATTATGCAATTTAAACTAAACTAAAACACTAATAAATAAGAATTAAACAACTTCACTCCCAGGCAGCGGCTCCAAAAACCTGATGTGTTGTCGTGTAGGGTCAATTATTTGATTATCAAGTTTTAAATTTATATTTAGCCGACAAACCTAAAACAAACACTTTTAATGGGAAGAGTACTCCGTGTCAAGATGGAGTTTTTGCGGTCAGTAGGGTGTCACAACACTAAGAGTGAAATTTATCCTATTTCTATCAGATTTTAATTAGTTTTATTACTGGTTAAACCTTATGCTATGTACGTTGTCTAAAGATAGGGGGGTTTTCGAGACATGCGAAGACTGGCACAAGTTTGGTGGAAACAAATCCCATTTTCAATACACAATAACACAAAAAGAGGAAGATTTAGATATAGAAAAAGCGGTACAAGCCAAATGATAGAAAACTGTATTAGCCATATTAAATCCGGTTCAATGCTGGTTTGTTTGTTTTAGTGCAATGATTTACTTATCTCGAAGCGGCATTTATTCTTAAGACTTTGGTGGGACATCATTCTAAGACTGACACGATTAATCCTATACTGTTGTACAATAGCGCATCCGCATATAAGCATCCTTTAGTTTATTATTATCTATATTAGAGATTAAAGAGTGGTGATTCCTGTAAAACCTAGGCCCGATGGGTACTTTACCCACTTATGTATTTGACGGTGTTTTATATATGATAGTCACTATAGCCAATCTTTATCAGTAAATTAAGAGCATGATTGTTAAAACATAAACGGGTCACTTACCGGTCCAACTAAGATCATAATTCAAAGACAAAGACATAACGTTATTTGTGATCCTATTGGTCCAGACATATGAAACACGATATGGAGAGCTATCCCGGTATCTAGATTACTTGGTTCGTATCACTAGACCCATTTGAATGATATGTCGCATATTCAAACACATAAACAAGTATGAGGTGATAAACATAATTAAACACTCAACGATAAATTAAGAAATCAATTTTTAAAACAAACCAAACATTGAACTTTCATTAAGATGGCTAATACCCGAGGGTATTAGCCCACAACCATTGTAAGTATACAAGCATAATTAAACAATTAAAATCGAACGATTAAGAGAGTAAAAATTACACGATGTCTTCTATGGATTCGTGATCAATGCTTGACCTTGGCGGCTGGTCTTCTCTTCTAAAATTCGTCTTTAGTGAGTATGGTATAAAGAATATGATAATGCACACTGAAAACTCGTTTTTGAGTCTTCTATTTATAGTGTCTGAAAAAGACTCGATACGCCATATCCAGCAAGGTCGATACGACGTATTGGGCTGGATTCCTTGGAGTGTGTGCTACGTTCGTAATAAATCTTTGATATCATTCCTAATTTACTTGATTTACTGTATCTTCAAATAGTTATCTTCATGGATATGGTGTATGTAGATAGAGTAAATATGCCGTATTGGGAATTGGTCAAACGCATTTTCTTGTGAAGTCTTGGCGCAGATACGCCGTATCTCTTTAGTTGGATACGGCGTGTTGGTGAAATTTCAGCAATCTTCAAATATCTTCATTTTAGCTCCAAATTATGCGCCTTTTAGCTCGTCTTCACAAAACACTCTTGAATTACTGCATTTATCAACTTTGAAGCAATTAAGTACCAAATAATGCAATAATTATATAAAAGTGGGCAAAACAGATAGGATAAATGATATAATAAAGTGACGTTATTTGATGTCATTCAATATCCCTCCACTTGAATCCTACTTGTCCTCAAGTAGACTTTAAAAAAAGTTTCGGTTTATGAAAATATGTCCTTAACCGAAGTTGAGGATTTTTCGTTTAAGCATCGTTTTGTCCTAATCACCTGTACATAACCAAGCTCCTCACAAAATATGGAAATGAAAATACTCAGATCACTCAACTAATCTAGGGTGCAACATTTAAGTAGTACGCTCAATTGCTCGGTCGTGATTATCTTCGTATCATAGGCTTGGCAAGGATACACATCTCCACCGCTAAAGCTAAGGAAGAACAAATCAAAAGCTAAATTGGGTTAAGAAGGCTTACGGTTAATCATTCAGCAATCTTAAGGCGCGCTATTTCCCAAGATCGAGCTTCTTTGATGCCAAGATTAGGTACTGACCAAGCTATATATGGCGTTGTCTCCTTTCAGTTAAAGATATTGTTCGTAAAGGGTGCAAGTGGAATATCGGCAATGGTCGTAGTGTGAATGTATGGAATGACTTTTAGGTCGATGATCACAATAGTTTGGGTCCAAAACAAAATAACTGTGATGTTGATTAGGTGCGTGATTTATTAAATCTTGAAGGTGAAGGTTGGAATCATGAGCTACTGTCTTCATTATTTTCACAAAATATTGCAAGCAAAATTGCATGTTGTTTTTTAAGTAAGTCAATGAATGATGTGCTCTATTGGCATAATAATCCAGGAGGCCTATTTTCATGCAGATCTGCTTATCTCTTGGCACTTGAAGCAGATGAAGACATGGTACGAACTACTATTTATGATGACTTGATAGACTTTTGGCATGTTGTGTGGAAAGCAAGAGTCCCCAGCAAGTTAAATTTATTGGTGAGCATGGAATAATTATCTACCTACCATTGACAACCTACAATCTCGTAGGTTGAATCAAACATCTTCTTGTACTCATTGTGGCGAGACAACTAAAAATATAGTACATATCCTGTTCAAATGTGCGGCAGCAAAAGAGGTATGGAACTGTTGTAATTTCAGTTGTTTTTACGATACACAAGGGGATGTTACATTTCATGATTTTTGTCGGCTAATTCTTGATAGTTGTCCAACCGAATGTGAGATTTTCATGATGACATTATAGGGACTGTGGACGAGAAGAAACAAACGCTTTCATGGCCAGTTGAATGGTAGGGAGGGGAACGTGGAAGCTATAGCAAAATTGCTTTTATCAGAACATCACATGGCAAATCAAAGAGAAATTATTACTGGCACCAGCATGCTACATAACACCTATACAGTGTTGGTAATTTTAGTGTTATCAACTATAATTTTAGGTAATTGTGTTTTACTTAAGACCAACAATCTTATGCAAGTTTCGCTTAAGACGAGTCAGGAGATGCGGAGTGCACACTCGTCATAGTTAGTTTGATATCACCACAATAAAGACGCAGGGTCAAAGGGCAATATACAAAGAATAATTTTCTTTAGATCTGCCAAAACCGAAAATAACTGACATGTGTCTTTTAATAACCATTGTGATGGTTGGGAAATAAATGAAAATAACTACTTTTCGGTGGTTACTAAATAACTAAAAATAACTACTTTTTTTTGGTTATTAAATAACCGAAAATAACTACTTTTCGGTGGTTATTTATAACCAGATTATGGTCTCATTTGAAGATAGAACAACATATAATATTCTACAGTTTTATGATCGATTTCTCGTGCCTTAGAATTCGATTGCCAATCTGTCTTATCTGATTAAGGATTTCATGAACCCAAGGCATATAGGGTCGAAATACTTTAATCTGAAAGTGATTACACTATTCAGATTGATACTAGATTATAAACCATTCACACACCACATAAAATTCCTAAAAAGATTAAAGTATTTTGTGGTTTTAATCATGGGAGACACTGTTAAGAATATGACTGCAAAGATTGGGAAGTTAGATAAGTTTGAGGGGAATGATTTCACGCGTTGGCAGAAGAAGATACACTTTCTTCTCACCACGTTGAAATTTGTGTACGCGTTGAGTACCCCTATGCCTG
This sequence comes from Tanacetum coccineum, assembly GCA_026074375.1. NCBI lineage: Eukaryota > Viridiplantae > Streptophyta > Magnoliopsida > Asterales > Asteraceae > Tanacetum > Tanacetum coccineum. The sequence continues at coordinate 23,295 of BQNB010075278.1, forward strand.
AATTTATAAAGGATGAACCGCTGGAGTAGACAAGGAAACGATGCAAATGGGAAAATGACAATTACATCTGTCATGGACACATCTTGAACGGTATGCTCGATGCCTTATTTGATGTATACCAAAACGTGGGTCCGGTAAAGGAGTTATGGGACCAACTTGAATCAAAATACATGGCAGAAGATTCTTCTAGTAAGAAGTTTCTTGTTAGTAATTTTAATAATTACAAGATGGTTGATTCAAGGTCTGTGATGGAACAATATCATGAACTCCTTTAAATTCTGGGACAGTTTACACAACACGGTTTGAATATGGATGAATCCATTTCTGTGTCTAGTATCATAGACAAACTTCCACCTTCATGGAAGGATTTTAAACACAGTTTAAAACACAACAAGGATGAGTTGTCACTGGTACAACTTGGAAGTCACTTTCGCATAGAGGAAACTCTACAGGCAGAAGAAAGTGGCAAAGGAAATGGCAAAGAAATTGATGGTTCTTCTTCGGTTAATATGATAGAAGATGGTTAGAACAAGAATAACAACAAGAACAACAAGGCAAAGAAAAGGAAGAATAATGGTAACAACGATAGATCCAACAAAAAGTCTAAACTGACTTGTTGGAAGTGTGGAAAAAAGGGCCACTTCAAAAAAAGATTAACGTGTTAAAAAGAACAATAGTGGAAACACTTCTGGTTCGAGACAAGGATCTAAGGATCCTAATTCATCACAAGGTCTGAATTTTGACTTTGATGTAATTTCTTTTAATCATTACGTGTCACATATTTCTGAAATATGTTATGTACAGGATGATGTATTTGCTTGGTGGATTGACTCGGGTGCAACTTATCATGCATGTAAGGATCATTGCTGGTTTGATACTTTTCATCCGGTGCAAGATGGATTCGTGCTTCATATGGGCGATGAGTCAACCAAACCAATACTTAAACGTGGAAATGTTGTTTTAGAATTCAATTTTGGAAAAACTATTACTTTAGTTAATGTTGTGTATGTATCGGGGCTTAGGAAGAACCTTATGTCCGGCCTCGTATTGAATAAGTGTGGCTATAAACAAGTGCATGAATCTGATAATTATATCTTATCAAGACGTGGTGTATTTGTTGGTTTCGGTTACTATAATAATGGCATGTTTATGTTAAATCTTAATAAAGTTCCTAAAGCTTTTAGTAGTGTTTACATGATTAGTTCTAAAGATCTTGATTCTTCTATGTGGCATGCTCGTTTAGGACACATTTACTATAAACGTATGCTTGCTATGTCTAAGGATAATTAATTCCAAAATTTGATATTACCTTAGAAAAATGTAACACATGCATGCTAACTAAAATCACTAGACAACCTTTCAAAGATATAAAACGAGATTCTAATGTTTTAGAATTGATACATAGTGATCTATGTGATTTTCATGTCACTCCTTCCTTAGGGAATAAGAAATATGTAGTCACCTTTATAGATGATGCATCTAGATTTTGTTATGTTTATCTATGCCATGCAAAAGATGAAGCCTTAGATAAATTTAAAATCTATAAAACTGAGTTTGAGTTGCAACAAAATAATTTAATTAAAACTTTACGCACGGATAGAGGTGGTAAATATTATGATCCTATTTATTTCCAATACGTATACACCATAACAAAATGATGTCTCCGAAAGGAAAAATAAAGCTCTTAAAGAAATGGTTAATTTCATGTTATCTTACTCGGGTTTGAGTGAAGGATTTTGGGGTGAAGCCATGTTAACGGCTTGTTATTTATTAAATAGAGTTCCTAATAAAAGGAACAAAGTCACCCCATATGAACTTTTGTAAAAAAAATGACCTAACTTGTCATATTTACGAGTTTGGGGTTGTAGGGCTGTTGTAAGACTCTCGAAACCCAAAAGGAAAATTTTAGGTGAAAAAGGTATTGATTGCATATTTATTAGATATGCTGAGCATTCCAAGGCATATAGATTCTATGTTATAGAACCTAACAAATATATATCCGTTAATTCGGTTATAAAGTCTAGAGATGCAATGCTTGATGAAAAATGATTCACTTTAATACCTAGACCTAAAAGTCTGATGCCAAGTTCAAATGAAGATCAAATTATTGAAACTCCAGTTGAAACTCCTACAGTTCGTAGGAGTAATAGAGCAAGGGTAGCTAAATCTTGCGGATAGGATTTTCAGCTATATTTAGTTGAGGGATCAAGAGATAAGATTGGACCTCAATATTCTTACTGTTGCAGTATAGAATAGGATCCAAGAACATTTGATGAAGCTATGCAATCTCGTGATGTTGCATTCTAGAAAGAAGCAATCAATGATGAGATGGATTCAATTCTGGAAAATAATACATGGATTTTATATGATTTACCACCAGGTAGCAAACTTTTAGGTTACAAATTGATCTTCAAAACGAAGATGAAAGTTGATGGAACCATTGACAAGTTTAAAGCTAGATTGGTTATCCAAGGCTTTAGACAAAAAGAAGGAATCGATTATTTTGATACCTATGCTCCTGTTGCTCGAATATCTACAATTAGATTATTGATTGCTTTAGCAGTGACTTATAATCTAGTGATCTATCAAATGGATGTCAAAACAGCATTCTTGAATGGTGATTTGGAAGAGAAGGTATATATAAAGCAACCAGAAGGATTTATTATGCCTGGAAATGAGTATAAGGTGTGTAAATTAATTAAGTCATTATATAGACTCAAGCAGGATCGAAAATAGTGGTATCAAAATTTTGATAAGGTTGTCTTGTCTAGTGGGTTTGTACTAAACCAGTCTAACAAGTGTGTATATTGCAAATTTGATAAATCCGGTAAAGGAGTCATCATTTGCTTATATGTTGATGACATGTTAATCTTTGGGACTGATCAAGATCAAGTGGATAAAACGAAACAGTTTTTGTCATCAAATTTCTCCATGAAGGACGTGGGGGAGGCTTACGTGATTGGTATAAGGATTAAACGTGAGGACAAGAGTATAACAATTACTCAATCACATTATATTCAGAAAAATACTCAAGAAGTTCAAATGTGATGATTGTTGTCTAGTCAACACTCCTTTGGATTCGAGTATCAAACTTATGCCTAATACATGCAAGGCTGTAGATCAACTTGAGTACTTTAGAGTAATTGGGTGTTTGATGTATCCAATGATAAGCACAAGACCAGATATTATTTATGGCGTGGTAAATTGAGTAGATACACTAGTAATCCTAGTACTCATCACTGACATGCTATAATGAGGGTATTCAAGTACTTAAAGAAACCATGAATTATGGTTTATCTTTTGTTAGGTTTCCTTTAGTTTTAGAAGGACATTCTTATGCAAGTTGGATAACTAATTCAGAAGATGATACTTCTACAACTAGTTGGGTATTTTTGTTTGGTGGAGATGCCATTTCATAGGCTTTCAAGAAGCAAACTTGTATTACTGACTCAACAATGGAAGTAGAGTTTGTAGCTTTAGTTGCAACTGGTAAAGAGGCAGAATGGTTGAGGAATTTGATATATGAGATTCTGTTGTGGTCAAAACCAATTTCTCCTATTTCTATTCATTGTGATAGTGCAACCACTTTGGCTAAGGCATATTGTCATATATACAATGGAAAGTCTAGACACTTAGGTGTTAGACACACTATGGTTCACGAGCTCATTACAAATGGAGTGATTTCCGTGGATTTTGTTCGATCTCAACAAAACTTGACGGGTCACTTGACAAAAGGATTAGCCCAAGACTTAGTGCACAAGTCGGCTATAGGGATGGGATCAAAGTCCATCGAAATCACTAACGATGAGACACCCAATTCCCTCATAGCTAACATTAGGAGCTGAATTCAATGTGGAAAGCTCATTTTTTGTGATAAGAGCATATTCAACTCAATCATCCCAAGGTATGTGCTCGGTCATACAGATTATGTTAGGTTGAAGTTCATCTTTTTAATAGATCTTTTGAAAAATTGCATGTGCAGGTGCAAGAATAAAAGAACTACCTATGTCAGCATGAAGTTTTGCCGCTTCAGCTAGCTTTGGACTTGGCTTTTATATGCTCATCAAAGGATATGGACACATGGCTATTAATAGTGTCAAATTTATAAACTTTAGAATATAACAGTAACTTATGTGTATATTATCTTCGGGTATTCATACGAATTGAAGGGTTCAATTCTAAGCGACACGCTGATTTTTGAATTTCTGGAATGTGTAATATACTAAGTGAAAATTAAATCCATATTGACATTTTCATTTATGCATGAGTTTGGTTCGTTTTGTGTATTTTAGTAAATCAAGGATTACACTAAAATGGGGGAGGAATGTTGATAATTTTAGTGTTATCAACTATCATTTTAGGTAATTGTGTTTTACTTGAGACCAATGGCCTTATGCAAGTTTAGCTCAAGACGAGTAAGGAGGTGCGGAGTGCACACTCGTCATAGTTAGCTTGATATAGCCACGATAAAGACGCAGGGTCAAGGGGCAGTATACAAAGAATAATATTCTTTAGATCTGTAATAACCGAAAATAACCACTTTTCGGTGGTTACTTGGTGTTTTTAGTAACCATTGTGATGGTTGGAAAAATAACCGAAAGTAACCACTTTTTGGTGGTTAATTATAACCAGATTATGGTCTCATTTTCAAGATAGAACAATAGATAATACTCTAACGTTTTCTGATTGATTTCACGTGCCTTAGATCTCAATTGCCAATCTGTCTTATCCAATTAAGGATTTTGTAAACCCGAGGCATATAGGGTCGAAATACTTTAATCTGAAAGTGCTTACACGATTCAGATTGATATCCAGCTTATAAACCATTCACACACCAAACAGATTTTCTTACAACAAACAGACTCCATTTTGCTTGTTTCACGCGTGGCTTTTGATATCTATAATGGTCATGACTCCGTGGTGGAAACTGGAAACTCCATTTGGATACGTTACTTTGTCTGTGTTAGGATTCACATATGGATACCTTTTCAATAAAAAAAGGATTCACATTTGGATTCACATAAAGAGTTCATAATGTGTATTTTAAGCCCAAAGTAAAATTTACTACACTAATATGCTATAAAATAAAAAGCCTTTACAAATTACAATCAAAGAGTTAAATGGAATAAAACAAAATTTTCAACTTGCACTAAGTAATTGAAAATTTGTGAACACTGGAAAATGGTGTTTAGTGTTTGAACTATTCTCTTTATTTATAACATGATCAATGGAATAATTAATTAATCCCAAACTCTTACGCTAAACATACACCTTATAAATACCCCCTTGGGAACAAATTATGCCCAACTTATCATTTACGACATCATCTATCAAAAATCAAAAGAAAAAATGCAAATGATTAATGAAATCAATGATATCGGGTTCTCTCCTAGCTTTAGTTGTTACTCTTCCGATAGTTTGACTTCTTCTGCAGCTGCCAAAGTCAGCCGTGAATTCATGCAGCAACATGCTGCTGGTTTAGAGGAATTAAGCGACGTTGAGGAAGAAGATTTTGAGTTTTCATTGGAGTTTGCGGGCGAGGAATTTTCATTTGAAGAACTGGCTCTCTCTGGCCGCGTACTCTTACCTATTTTTGACACTGATCTAGTGACGAAAGATGAGGTAGAAAGTGAGGTTAAGGAGCTAGATAATATTAATTCTTCTTCGGTTATCATCCCTCTTGAAAAAATGCTTATCAATGACACTGGAGATGCCGTGTCCTATTTCTCAGAAGAAGCGGAACAAGTTGAAGATATATCTACTGGAACATTCTGTGTGACGTGGCGATCTGGAGCCCATGCCCGTATTAAGAAGAGTAAATCTACTGGTTCTGGATCTGAATCTGGATCGAGAAGGTAGAAAGTTAAGGATATTCTTCCACGTAGTAATAGTGCTGGAAAGGAGACGGCTTTCTTCTTGTGTCCTAAAAGAGTTGAGGAATCAAATAAGAAACGCGCCATTAAGTCTGCTGAAGCTCCAAAACGAGCTGGAAAATCAAAGACGGGGTCGTCTCCTTCTGTTCATGAGTTATTTTACGTGCAAAAAAGAGCTGAACAGAAAGGAGATAAAGCTAGATCATTTCTGCCATATAGGCAAGCCATCTTAGGGTTTCAAGTCCAAGTCAATGGTAATGGAAATAATAAGAAGTTACCATTTTAAATTATTTAAGTCACAGGTGATTGCTCTAAAATATCTAGTACTATTACTTTATGGGTTGTAAGCTATGTAATAAAAATTTCATTGATGTCTTTGTGTCTTCCATTGAGATCATCATGTTGCTGTGAATTGTGATTAATTGTATCTGTAGGATGATTTTCATGTTTTTTCTCCTCTTCTTTCCTTTAATGTCAATGTAAGTCTATGTCAAATACACGTTTATACTACATTAACGTTTGATCACTAACTAACCTAGATCGAGTAATACTAGCACCCAGTGTTTTGAAACCCGGTTCGACCCGGCCGGGTCAACCGGTTGAACCGGTTCCGGCCAAAAAAACGGGGGTCGATTCAAAACCCGGTTTTCAAAACATTGCTAGCACCTACATGTACATGTGATAATTAATGATAAAATATATGTACGAATATTGCTGGTGCTATAAGCCTATAATTAACTGGTTTTGTTTCATTACTTTTTTCTTTTTGGCGATTTGTTACAAAACTAAAAAGCTGCTAGAACAAAGATACAATGAACAGAAGTACAATTAATTGGAACAAGGACTAGGGGTTGTGATCCATTCAAGCCAAATTCATTTAGAATGTTATTGCTTTTATGGGTGATCCAAAGATATGAAAGATTCTTGATTTTTTTCCGTAAGAATATTGCTTTGAGATGTTATCCAATTGAAGCATTCGCTATATCGGTAACGCCATAAAATCCACGTAGAGGTTTACATCGAAGCACCAATTTTTCTTTTGTGTTGAGTGTAGCCGATTCCTTCCAAGAAAGGGTGCCATCGAGATCGCTAGGAATTAATTATAGCTAGAATTTTAACCCGATCAACTTGCTATATCTATCTTGCAAATCTATATATCAGTTAACCTTTTTTGAAATAATGCGACCTAAAATCTCATTTAAGCGCAAGATATGATAAAACTGAGTTTCCTTCTTCATACTTGCACCTAATTATAATAACTAGACATGGATTAATTCACTATATATCGGGTTTAGTACTGATCATGATTCACATCGTTGTTGACATACCATCAAATTTGAAAATGTGTGAATATTATACCGAAATCGAACTTGATGTTATTAGTATGTACGAGTGATAAATAAAAAATATCGCTTGAACAGAGACAGTTTTCATAGTTTATTCCTTCCAGGAAAGGTGGCTAATATACAACATAATATATTATTATTATTTTTATTTATCTGCGAGTAATAAAATGTAAAGACGTTGAGACTTATTAGTCTTTCTTCGAAATACTTCTCGTAACTATATCGGGAGACTGTGTAAAACTCGTTTGGTCTTTTTGAATCTTTCAAGTCAATTTATTTGACCATAAGCTGTAACATCGAGGAAACATAACCCGTTTATTCTATGTATTTTATTTCTCTCCACTAAATCATTGTTTGGAATTTTTGAGTTTCTTTTTATTGGTGCAATAATGACGGGAAGACCTAGCATGGTGCCGGGTGTAACACGAAATTTTAACACATGAAATGTGAAAAATCCAAAGAAAAAAGATAGTTGTCTATTAAAAATGCAACACTCGAGTTTTTTTTTCTTTTTCTTGCTATTTGGCTTCTTTTTTATGTGCATCTTCAGACTTCGAAGCAAAAGGTCAAGAAGAACAAGTATGAAATTCTATTGTTTGCAGTTTTATTATGAAGATCTGAAATTTAAATCAAATTAACGAACACAACCTGAAAGTTGTGAGAGTTTTAATCTAATCAATGAGTATCATCGAAGTATAAAAGTTAGACGAGAAACGGTGTGAAACTAGCTGTAAATTGTAAATCGCGCTAAAACTGATCCTAATTTATGGATCTGTCACTTATTATAGTTGCGTTTGTGATATTTGTGTTTCGAAAAACACAATAACTACAAAATCTACAAGTTTTAGAACTTGTATATGCATAGGAATCCGGCATCCAGTATAACAGAGCAATAATGTTTTAATAACTTTGTTTTAAATTAAAATATACTAGTAATCTAAAGATCAACCAAGAACAATAAGTGAGATGTGGGTTGGATTGTTAGAGAAAAACTTGGATGGAATATG
>BQNB010075279.1:0-31520 GCA_026074375.1 Tanacetum coccineum
TGAGGAATGGTTTAATCATAGTTTTCCAATAACCATAATTTGTGGGTGAAAGGGTAAAAGCGAACTTACGAGAGTTGTGAGTCGTTTTATCGACCGTGGTGAAAGCTGAAATCATAGCCATAGTAATAATCCACCTTTTTTTTGCAACCCTAAATTTTTTTACTGATGACAGTAACTTCCGATAAATAGTGATCGATGAACAGTAAATCGGTGAATAGTGCTCGGTGAACAGTTTTTTTTTGGGGTTTCTTACGACTGCAGCCGACGGCGGCAACGGCGAGGTGATGAGAAGTGTGAGGTTGTTGTGGCGGCTGAAAAAGTGACCGGACCCCCAAAAAAAGAGGGGTTTTTAGGGTTTTGGCTCTAATACCATATAAAACCTCAAAGGGTATATGTTATTGTAATTGTAATTATGTTTTGTACATTGGATTGTATATGTATTTATACTAATACTATAGCTTACAGACTAAGCAACCTATCGTAACCTAATGGGTACGACCCATCTATACAATTGGGACGGCTCATCTAGTTTGTTCTAACACCTGCCATGTTTTGTTGCATTATTTGCTGAGCCATTGCCATTCTACCAAGTTTAGATTTATTTGCAACATCATGCCGCTCGATCAAATACGTACGCAGCCAGTAATACAATGCCTAGGAAGTTAAAAGAAAAGGTTATTTAGTAAAACTGATACAATAACCGCAACAAAAATTACTAAAATGGCTCTATGGCTTGCTTAGAATAACCAAAATCGCCCCTCTTGGAAAAACATTTGCATGAATGATCCTTACAAGGGAATGTCTGTTTCATAAATGGTCCCTCCGAGGAACCATTTGTGAAATTATTAATGTACGACTGTTCCCTCTCAAGGACCATTTATGCACTTAGTTTCCAAAAGGAATGATTTCGGTGATTTTGACCCAACCTCAATGACTATCTTAGTAACTTTGTTCTATTCATATCGAGTCCAGGTCCAAGAAGAGGTAATATACAAGATATTTACCTGTGGATATACGGTGGCAACTTTTAGCAGAACAAGTTTGTAGTGCGGAGCTTCAGATCTTTGCAAGGAGAGTAACAGTTGCGGAATCCAAGAAAGCCACACCCAATGAGGTATTTGATCTACAGTTCATGGTATATTCCAACCCAATTTCATCATGCGTCTCTTTGAAAGCCTATAAAAACCAAATATTAGAGAATTTGGTGAATGAATTAAAGAGATTGGCAGCAACACAAGCCATGAATGGATGCATACCATGTCACAATAGTTTCCCCAGCTTATCTACCCTTTAGGTAGGTTATCCAACACATAATGTTTCAAGTCACTTTTCCCACTAATGCACCAAAACCGATAATCCCACCCATTTGAGCTTGCCAAGAAGACCCATAACAGCAGTGCAGTATGCGAGGCAATAACTGGTCAAAAATGGGCACTCTTACAATAGGGGGTGGCAAATAAATAGGACTCATTGATGGAATAGAGACAATCATACGGGTACCAGGACCACTTCTTGACATGATAACATCAGCATGTTTGGATCGAGCTAGTAATAGAAAGGTCTTACAAAATACATTTAGTGCATTTAAAGCGGCTTTGGCATGGAGTCTGTTTTCATCTGCAAGCACTTCCACTAAGGCATCTAAAAATATTAGTGGGTCCAGTTCTTTTAGATTGGAGCTGCCAGTGGCAGATTTTAGTGGAGGCAAGGGAGGGTCCCCCCCCCCATCAAAGTTCATGACGAGTAGTGTAAAAATTACTCTTTCAGTCTAAAAGTTATTGTCCACTTATTTATTTTGGTATGCTAAAAATAATTCGGCCCCCTAAAAAAATGTTCAAGATCCGCCATTGGGAGCTGCTACATTTTCTTGACTTGAAACTGTTGCTTGTATTTGATGACAGCAAAGGACCACCAAGAAAAATAGCTGAAATAGGGGTAGTGGTGGAAGAATTTTCCAAGTGAAATATAATTGCAAAATGTCGGAAAACATTAGTAACATAATCATCCTTGGGGTCAATTGAATCAGGCTCCGCACTAGCAGCAATAATGGTCATGAGAAGAATCGTGAATATGGACTTTTCAGCCATCACTTGTGTTTTAGTATTGACCCCCCAAGTCAGTCTGCAGAAGAAAAACTTATAAGCATACAAATAGAAGGACTAGCATGTAACAACACAACAGACGTGCTAGAAAAAAAATTGTAATGATAAAATCAATCAAGAAAACAATTGTAAACTCACTTGATGAATATCAGAAGCAACAAATGTACAAGATCAACCCAAGGTGATATGTTAAAAAAATGTTGCTCAGTATTTCAACTAAGACGCGGCTATAATTACAAAATAATATGCACAAGGAATGAAAATTGGAAAGAAAAAAAACTGTTTAGAACTGCATAATCAATAGATTCCTCTACCTTTATATGAAAAGTTAGAAATAATCTTATATGCATATAAAAATACCAAACACGACAGAGTAACACACTTTTACTTGACGAATTGAAGAGTAACCTAGTGTTAAAATGACCAAAGCAGGCTTGGACCTATGTTGTTGTTGTTGTTGTATATAATCAACTTTATTAGGATAAAATGCTTAACAAAGGATAGTTAAAAATCAACTTTATGACTTAAGAATATTCACATAGGTCATGAATTTCAATTCAGATGCTCCAAAGAGGCAGAAAACAAAAAAAAATCAAACCAATATTTACAAACTCTACTTATCATATAATCAACTGTATGAATTCAAAATATTCAAATGGGTAATGGTTTTTAATTCAGATGATCCGAAATGTAAGACAACAAATCAAACTGAGATCAACAATGACAAGATGACCCGTGTGTTATAATCATTCCAGGAAAAGGATGAAATATTAAAGGAGATTAGCTAAAAACTTAAAGTGCCAATTTACTATTAGGTAATAAATCATGATAAAAGTTGAGACATGTATTCTTAGGTGGCTAACAATGTCACATACACCAAATGTAGACAAAGGAACAAGATAGAAGACAAGGATAGACTGGTAAAACCGGAATCACTAAAAATTCATATAAACCTATACTTCCAAAAACAAATTCTATGACATAAAAAGAATACTTAAATATCATAAAATCAATGTAAAGAAAAACAAAAGAAAACAAAAATATACTCCGAGCATTGTTATTTAGCAAGCTAAAACGTGGAGGAACTAAACCATTTACATCAGATGCCTCAGATTTTCTCCAAGACCAATCAACTGATGAGACAAAAACAGTCGATAAGTGCCTAGATATTAACCCATCATCAGTTGCACGTCCTGGTAAATCAGGCTGTGAAGATCAACATACTCGAAGAAACTTCAAAGCCTGTTTTCGATAAAAAGCATCCATGGCACTGTTCTTTTTCATAACATCTGATATAGCAAGATTAATACATCGATCCAGAGGTACCAAAAACGGGGTTTCAGACTCAAAAGTAAGAATCAAACGAAGTCCATGCTCAGGATTTTCCTTACACTCAAGTGCAAGAGGCTCTTTAAGAAACCGTCTATTATGGCTGCCTAACTTCCTAAGAAGTTGTAATGATTTACCACCCCATGGGTATGGTGCAGGCCTTAAATGAGACCATAATGCTAAAATCACTTCAGACATCACATTTGCCATACATGGTTCTAGAAATTAGGATTTAAGCTGTCAATCCAAAACCCAAGTGTTCTTAATCCTAAGCTTACTAACTCGTCACTCCCATTAAGACACACAACAAGTGGCTTCATCAATCGAGGAAGGTGATCAGGTAACAATGAACATAACCGTGAAGGGAGTGTTAAGCATAGTTCTAGCAGAAGATCTCTCGTTTCTTCGGCTGTGGGGCCGTCAAGCATTGCCAGCAACATATTCAAGCAGGGTTGTAGTGTGCCAATTAAATCTCTTAAAAGAAGCTCAAATTTTCTACCACCTAGAGCACGAAACATTGTTCTAAGGAGTTGTAAATAACCAAGTGGTCTCTCACCTTCACTAGCATTCTTCAAGCAAGCTTTTACTAAACTTTTCACGGGTGAAGAAAAATATATCCTATATTTTCACACGTGAAGATGCTTTTACTAAACTTTTCACGGGTGAAGAAAAATATATCCTATATTTTCACACGTGAAGATGCTTTTACTAAACTTTTAACGGGTGAAGAAAAATATATCCTATATTTTCACACGTGAAGATGCTTTACTAAACTTTTCACGGGTGAAGAAAAATATCTCCTATATTTTCAGACGTGAAGATGCTTTTACTAAACTTTTCACGCGCGAAGATACTCTTAATAAACTTAATATCTGATATATTCTACTTTACGCAAACTAATTAAGTCGCTTATAACAATCAAGACGTAATTCGTAATCTATACTTTCCACATGTGACATATTTACGATTTGAACAATGATAATAACTTCAAATACACAATAATTCAACGCCGGAAATTAAAGACACGTTCATCTACATATATATTCACATTCAAAGAAAAACTATACATTTCATCAAACACGTGATGTGCATTAACAAACCACCATCAAAGGTAGATTCACACATTCATCTACATCTATATTCACATCTAAATAAAAACTATACATTTCACCAAACATCTTACTGTAACGAGGCACGCATCAGAATAAAAACGATAATTTTGTAGGAAATTAAGATCAATACAATACATTCTGATTGATAGGGTTAGATGTTAACCTTTTTTTAGAAAGGCCAGAGATGTTAACCTTTATACGGACCAATTTTAACCTAATATCTTCAAAATGATGCCATGTGGATGCCTCAGACCTCAATTTTTGACCTTAGTAAACATTTCCTTTAGAGCATGATCGGGCACATTTCGAAGGTGCTTCAATGGCGGATAACCACTGGAGATTAGGTGTGTTTGATGAGTGTGTGTTTTTTTGTGTGTTTACTTGGTGAATCGTACGAGAGAGAGAGAAATAGAGTAGATTTTGGGTGGTATCTAACAAATGAATAAATTTTGTCAATAAAGACCCCTGTGATTTTGAGAATGTAAACATATACAATAAAGCCCCTATATTTTTATGTTAGTGTAAAGTTTAGTGCAAAATTGTAAACTAATCTAAGCCATTAGATTTACAAAAAGTGGGGCTAATGGATGGCTAAGATATCTTCTTTTTTTCTCAAAAAAATTTGCCTTCTCAAATGAACGTTTGTCTATATATATATATAATAATAGATATCTTTGAATCCGAATCACTCGAATGATAAGGTTTTTTTTTGAGAAGATTGAGAAATTTTCGTTTGAGCAAATTGCTTTCATGTTTTTTTTTTTGATTTATTCCAAGTGAACATCATTAATAGTGAATCGAATCTATAAATCACGAATTTGATTGACAAATCATTATAAAATCGAGTTATGATGATGATTCATTAAATTTGTACAGATGATTCAGTATTGTACATATATTGCAAAATCGAGAGATTTTTAACATTGATTCAAATTTTTTTTTACACATTTTGAATTATAATCACATTAAAATGAGTTTTACGCTTGAAAAACGTGAATCAAAGTTAGAAATCTATCATTTTTGAAAACCTTCTCAAAATAAAAAACCTTCTCAATCGATCCGGATTCTATATATATTATATATATATATATATATATATATATATATATATATTTATATTTGTATATATATATATATATATATATATATATATATATATATATATATATATATATATAGAAGCTGGATCGATTGAGAATGTTTTTATTTTGAGAAGATTGAGAAGGTTTTCAAAAACGATAGATGTTTAACTTTGATTCAAGTTTTTCAAGCGTAGAACTCATTTTAATGCAATTTTAATTCAAAATGTGTAAAAAATATTGAATCAATGTTAAAAGTCTCTCGATTTTGCGATATAACTATAATACTGAATCATTAGTACAGTTTAATGGATCTTTATCATAAACTCGATTATAACAATGATTAGTGATAAATGTGATTTATAGATTTGATTCACTATTAAATGATGTTTACTTATGAATCAAATCAAAAAATATGAATCAATTTGCTCAAACGAAGATTTCTCAATCTTCTCAAAATAAAAACCTTCTCAATGGAACCGGAGCCTATATATATATATATATATATATATATATATTTATATATTCGACAATTAAATTCGATGAAGAGCGAGTGCGCATGCACTAAAAATAAAATAAGAGAAATAAAAAGAAAAATATTTTTGTAACCGATAATCGAACAAGTGTACGGTACCTCTCTAGAAAACGCACAAAGAAGCGGAGGAGCGGGTTAGCGCGAAGCGTTTTAAAAACCTTCTTCTTTCGGGTCGAAGATCGTAGGATCAACCCTCCTTATACCTCTCCTATAGTTTGGAATCTAAAAGTGAGCCGATTTCACAAGTGACACAACGGTTGTTTTTGTTGTTTTTTTGTTGTTTTTTTTTGTTTTTCTAATAAATCTACAAAATAAATCGAGAAAAATAAAATATTTTTGTATTTTTTAGTTTTATATAAAAGAAAACGAAAACTTCACGAGGAAAGGTCTTCAAACACTAATCTTTAAACGTAAACACGATAATCGCACACACGTTCCCTGACAGCGGCGCCAAAAATTTGATTTGGCGAATATAATAGTATATATAATATATGAGTTAGGATCAAATAAGAAAAAAACTTAAAATGAGAATGATAAGAAGAAACCACAACCACACATTTAAGATGCACCTACAAAAATGGATGCATCTCCCATTAAAATTATCTCTCCTATTTAAAATGTGTGGCTAGAAATCCTTCTTATTCTTCTCATTATAGTTTTTTTTCTCACCGGATCCCTACTATATATATATATATATATATATATATATATATATATATATATATATATATATTTTGCCGTTCAAAAAAAATCAAACGACATTGTCCTGTACACTCAATGTATATATGTATAATGTTGCGGATAATTAACAAATATGGACAATAACGGCAGAATACATATGGTGAGGTGACTCATCCAATACATTGAGATCATGCCTCCATAATAAGTGGTTAACTAAACACGCATGTAGATGGGTGCAAAAATCTCAATACTACAGTATAAGTTTATAAAGATATCATCTTAAAGTATAATGCATCAGAACTTTTTCTCAGTATTTTGCCAGTAGTCTTTGGACAGTAAGTCACTAAACAAAATTAACAAAAAGGATTACTCCGTAATAAATACACAAACATTTTGCCAATATTTAGGGTGCGAAAGCGGTAGCCTCACAACCATCATGTACACATGCCAACACATCTCTGTAGTCTCTTGAGATGGTAAAGGAGTCATACACCTTCCCATCCTTGCTCTTCTTGTACTCGAATAAGAGTGACGACTGGTTAAATGCAGTCATTTTCGCAAACCCAAAATCATAATCCTTATAAAGACTCCAAGTAGTATTAATTTGAGCGAATTCTGACAAATGGGCACCTGCCCCACCCACCACAACATGGATTGTCCCATTCACTGTGCCAGAATAGTGAGACTTCTCAGAGTTCACACAAGTATTCTACACCATCACCAAAAACAAGATATTAGAAAAAGAAGTAACATGTGTACCTTATCATATGATACCGGTGGCAATTTTGACCCATTTACTTATTAATGAGTCGTTTGGAGTTGCTTATTGTCAAATGGGTTAAATGGTTCAAATCAAACAACTTTAGCTAAGGGGAAAACAGGCCAAACAGGTCAAAATAGATTGAAAGTCCAAAGTCGTTCTTAATGCACACAACCTCCTAAATTACTCAATAAAAAAGATTTATAGCTTGCTATTGTTTCTGTAATCATAATTTAGCCCAAACCCGTTTTGACCTGTTACCCCACCCATCTTGCCACTTTCGATAGTATTGTATTTGTACCTGATATATTGGGCAAGTTCTTTCATAGTTATGGACATGCCCATAAAAGCCAATGTCCACTTTATATTTCTGCCACAGCTTCTGCAAACTTTCTCTTCCCAAGGGCTCATCAAATGAGCCCTCGGCTGCATAATATTTGTCTGAAGAATAACCAAGAACACGGTGAGCAGCAAAGATGAGCCATGGTTGTTTCTTCCTGTCCACTGATGCAAAGCATTGCTCAATAAACTTATACTGTTCGGTGCCTTCCCTCCAGTCATGCTCACTGTCTGCTATGCAGAAACGGAACATACCATAATCTGTTGAATACCTACAAAAAAGAACTTTTCGTTTACATTATCAGAAATTTCCTTTAGAGTTTTTAAGAAGTATTTATTGTTACCAGAATTTAGCTCGGTTTTCTGCAGGGACATAGAACGTGGTCTCTGCAGGGACCCCACATTCCCCTCCCGAATCTTTACCATCATAAAAAGATCCGCTGTCAGGCCAGTCACGTTCATGATTACCACTGCACAGGAAAACTTATACATGATATTGATACACAAATGAACATTTGAACTACCATAAACAATTTTTTAAGACAAGACTTAATTAAACAAACCTTGCAATCATATATGGTACAACTGATGCAATGGGTTCCACTTGTGATGTAAATTGATCCCATTGTGAAATATACCCGTTTGAATAAACTATATCTCCTATATGAAAAACGATGTCTATGTTATCAATGTCGTTGATGAGTTGGTCAGTGGTGTTAAGAGAACCAGGTTGATAATTGTTGTACTCATTGGAACCATCACGTTCCCCCTGAAATGATTATAAAGAAAAGGATATGATTACATACTAAATTATAAAGTACTCAAAATATGATAAAAGTGTATCTTTAAGTTCCACCTTTCCCATGTCACCGAATATGATAACACGTTGTAATGATTCTTGTCCCGGGTAAGGGGGTGACATGAATGAATATGTCTTCTTGCTCCAAATGTATTTACCATTTGCTAATTTATGTCCCAGCTTGTAAACATATCTGGGATTTAAGTGTACAATTATAAGTACGTTGATAAACTGTAAAAAACCTCGGAATCCTAAGCATTAGCAAATGTAAACATTTACTTGGTATTTGGCCACAAATTCTCTAAGAAACTAGTATGTATGAAACCAGGATCACGCCAACCAACTGTCCTTGCTGGTGAACCTGCAGAAAATCCCAAGTTTTTAAATCTAACTTAATACAAGAAAGTTTATCTTTAAAGACTAATAATGATCCATAACTAAATATTAATATACATTTGAGGCTAAGAAGACATATCTAGGAAAAGCTTAATGTTGTAGATGAACATACCACACATGCTATTTTGATGAAAGGTTAGTGTTCCTGCAGGAGATTGGGTAACACGTTGACCTGAAACTCCCCACGAGACAAGAGGAGTTGCTATGTCTATATTATAGCCACTAGTCCAAGTGACAGTCATCTACACGGAATTTCAACAAGTATCAACCAAGTATTAGTAAAACATTATCATTTCGATTGTATATAATAATACATTTGTAATACTTACTTCATTCCAAGATTTTCCGATAGCGAGACGCGGATAAAGGGGTGCTTTGGGATTTTTAAACGATATGAAGTTTGAATATGCCACCAATTTTGGCTGCACATACGAAGACGTAATAAATTTCGTAAGAATTAAAAAAATATGTTCTGAAAGCCTGAAATGAACGGCATAGCAAATGAAATAAAGTCAATCTGAATTGTGGATACATACATTTGATAATCCACCTGAAAATAATGCAAAAGAGTAATCAGCTCGTTGATTGATTATCTGGAACTTTAAGGTAGTTTTGCCCGTTTGTGCATACCTCGCATTCGAGTAATTTGCAAATGTGTACTGTGAAAGAATAACAGTCAGATAAAGTCAATATATTTATACAAATTGACATAACTGAAGACGTGCTCACCTTTATGGGAGCAGAGCAAATGTATGGACTTTGTTGCTTAGGATCGTTCTCGACGAAACAAGTTGATGCACTGCGTTATTAAAACATCTTATTTAGCACTAAATTCTACAGTTATACTGTTACTTGAAATATGTCACTGAACCGAAACATACTTGAACTGAGCAGGGGAAAACACTCCAATCCAATCGTCATTTGATGATTTGGGGTGCTTAAGCTCCACAGTTACCCATTCAACGTCCTCACCCTTCATCAAGAGAACAATTAATCAGCATTAGTCATAAACAGAATACACGTTACTAAACTTTATATTTTATATTGACCTAAATCAAGCAGTTCTATATACGTACATATTTGTTATTATAGCTGCTTATGTTTTCTGAAATAAAACGGGGGTGTTTGGGATTGCTTATTAAAAAGGCTTCTTAGCTTATTGGGTTTGATACAACTAATCAACACTTTGAGGTTTTTGTATAGAGACTTGAAGCTTATGACTATCAGCCTATTTAAGCTGTTTTCAAGAAGTTGTTTCGCATCAGCTAACATAATAAAGCAAAAAGCTGTTCACAGTAACCCGTTCCACATCAGAACCGTTTACGTCCTACAATCAGCATTTACCAAAAACACAAAAATACATTGCATTTTTATACTAAATTGGTAAATGCAAACACTATCTTCTACATTGTGCTTTGAACTATAAGCTAATATGTACTTATGTGGCAAAAGACAGTATTTTATGATCGAAACTGCGTATCTGTAACATCAAAAAACGCAGTATGCAGAAAAAATAATACGCAAAACACGTTAATGAAACTATATATGAAGCTTTTAAAATAAACTTTACATTAATGCCAAGAACTGAAGGGTAAGCTTGAATGGATGCACCATCATGGAGATCAATCACAGCACTATGAATATCGATCTTCGACAAGGGTTGTTCAGTAATCTCAACATCTCCTTTCACTGACACTAATACAACAACAAAAGAGAACAAAAACATTACATCTTTAAACAACATCTTCATTGACCCAATCTCAGAAAACACCATACAAGGCAAGTTTTTTTATAAATTTTTTTGATTTGTGTGAATGTGGGAAGAATCCAAAAGATATGCTGTTTTGGATATTGTTTTTGAACTTTGGAAAGTCAGATGATGTTGTTTGAGTGATTCGTAGGTTTGTGTCTACTATGTCAACTCGTTTACTTCAGTTTTGTCACACATATGACATGTCACATATATAGTGGAACGTGGGAATATTTGACTTCTATTCCAATAATAAGTGGCCAATCATTACGCAAAGTGACTCAAACTTTTGGACCCTTTTTCCAAGTAAGTTACTACAGTAGTTTGTTATGCCGGATACTTTTTTTTATATCTTTTATTCTTGTTAGACACAAAAGTGACCATTTGGCAGCCTGTCTATAGTTTATTATGACGAAAAATAATGTAGTTGTAATCTGCGGTTGGTTTTTACTAGGCTGTAAACGAATCGAACGAACGCGAATGAGATCTTGTTTATGTGCGTTCGTTTTAACTTTAATTGGACAAATAAACGAACACGATCACTTAGACGAACGAGTTTTCTTGTACATGTTCGTTTATTAAAAAAATAAAGTTGTTCATGTTCGTTTATGTTTGATCATTAAGCACTAAACGAATATAAACGAACGAAAATATATGAACATAGAGTATTTAACATAAAATTTATGAAAATATACACAATATTTTGTTTTATAAGTGGTGTTTTTAAGTAAAGTTATTTTAAAAGTATATAATAAAATGATATGACATATGAACGGTGTTATATGTTAGTAGCAATACTTAAGAGGGTTAAATATGACTTAGACAATAATAAGGGGTTGGATTGTATTTAGTTTAAAAAGAGTTTAAGATTGTACTTAGATTAGGAAACTAGTTGTTTGCATGTAACCGTCATATGGAATTTGTATTCCATATGGATTGTACCCCTCATCTCTATAAATAGAGATGAGGGGATGCTAGTTTGTACATTCTTCCTTGCTCATTCATTAATTAATACAATGTAACGTTTGAGGTCACGTGTGTGTTTTCTTTGAGTCTATATTCCGCTCTAGCTTTCAAGGTTTGTTGGACTTATTTTTCAACAAGTGGTATCAGAGTCAGGTTATTGTGGTCTTGAAGTTCGAGTGCTAGATCGAGGTTCGAGTTTGTTCGAGGTTTCGAGGTTCGGATTCGGGGTTTCCGAATCTGTTTTTTCTTGGAGTAGCGATCGGTTAAAGAAAGGCTTTGAAAGTCTTTTCTTGTATTAAAGCCCACGTGATAAAATAAACAAGGTGATTTATTTGGATTTAAATCAAAGTGGGGCTGATATCATACTACAAAGTTGACGTAACAAATAAAGGGTATCAATTTGCTTTTAAATCTTAACTTCATGGTATGTGAGTTTTTTTTTAAAAGTAGAAAACGTATTATAACTTATAAGGTTTATTGTTGAGCGGTTTGTATTTTTTCTATGTTGTTCAATGTTTGCGGCTCTCGTGGTTTACTTGGAGTGAATCAAGTTACAAGTTAACGATCAGGTTTGCTTGTTCGAAATCGAGGGTTTAGGGTTATTCTAATTAATTCGATTTACAAGAAGGTTTTTAGCAACAACGGGTATATTGCACACGGCTTGTGAGACTTGTTGATAAAGTTGGTTAAAAAACAACTTGACAAGGTTTGTAGCAAGGTTAAAGAAGAATGGCTAGTATGAATGCTAGGTTTAACATCGAAAAGCTCGATGGGAATATTGTATAAAAGCATGAAGGTTCAAAACAAATTGGATTAAAGCAACTTGGTTCTAAACAAGTTGGGTTCAAACAACTTGGTCACAAACAAGTTGGGTTCAAACAACTTGGTCCTGGTGTTGAAATAGGAGTCCATGGACTACAGGATGAAAAACGTGTTTGGTTTGAGGTGGAACTGCAGGGAGCTCAAAGGAATCGTGAAACTGAGGATTTTCAAGTTAGTAACAATGATGTTGCAGTGGCTCAAAGACGGTTGGAGGACAAGCAACTTGAAAAAAAAACAAACACGGATTGCTTGGTAAAGGAGCAGGAAAAGGTACACCTTGGTATAAAGGTGGGGGCAAACATTATGGTAGCCGAAATACCTGGTCAAGAGGGTGCAAAGGGTAATGTTGCTGAAAAGAAAAAAGTGAAGGAGTCTATGGAAGCTAATCTAGGAAAATTACTGAAGTACAATGCCTGGTCGACAAGGTGGTCCCCAGTTCGAGTATCCAGCATGAGGAAAAGATGCTAAGTATCAATTATGTTTAATTGTTACTCCTAAGGTGGAAATTGTAGGATATTACGAGTAAATTTAAACATATGTTAGTGGGTTAAGTGTACATTGTAATTTAGATTATGAATAGACTAATTAGGATTAGTTAAGCTTGCCTTGCAAGGCAAGGATGTTTCCTATTTGATTTAGGAAAGTTTTCTACCCCATCATCTCTATAAATAGGGATGAAGGGGGATGCTAGTTATTCATTCTTCTTCCTCAAATTGTAAGCTTTATTAGGGATTTAATAAAGGGGTGTTTGAGGGTATAACGTGTGCATATACTTGTCGATTCTTTGTAGTCTCTCGTGTTTGCTACTTGTGCTCGATACAACTCGCGATCTAGCGTTCCGCGATCGAACTTCGGGTTTGTTGTCGTAATTGTACAACAAATGGAAACAAATTAATGAACTTTAACGAACGCATAATCGGACGTTCACGAACATAAATGAACGGACAAGACTTTTGTTCATGTTCGTTCATTTAACTAAACGAACGTAAATTTTTGTTCATGTTTGTTCATTTAATCAATAAACGAACATAAACGGACTTTTTACCCAACGGAAATGTTCACTGAACATTCAGTTCGTTTACAGCCTTAGTTTTTACAACTAACATTAAACAAGTGATTAAAAGTAAATCTTTCGGAAAAAATAAGTTGCAATAATTTTATTTTTTTTAGAAGTAGAGATGTCATTTTGTAACATGTTTTGTTTCCGTGGCTGTGTTTGTTTTTGCATAAAAACGTCTGACCGCCTCTGACATCTGACCGGTCAGACGCGGTCAGATGTAAAGCTTGTTTGTTTTTCCTTTTATATTCAGACGCGGTAAGATCTTTGTTGTCTGACTGAGTAAGAGTTGATGAGAAAATCTGACCATCTCTTAACCCTTCAAAAACTTCATCTCATAAATAGGGGCATTAAATATAGTTTGAATGAAGAAGCTAATGGGAGTTTGACTGTTTTTAAGAAGCAGTAAAATTGTGCCGGAGAAGATGATAATAAGTTGGAGAGAGAGAAAAAAAGTTAAATATTGAAATTAATTCATAGGAAGTACTAGAAGGATATAAAGTCACGTGAGGATATATGTAAAATTGCATAATGTGACATCCGTGATTTAATCAGGTTTGTGATGCCTTTAGAAACGGCTAAGAGTTCATTTTGTGTGATTCCTTGTGTGCTATGTGTTATATATGTGGTGCTAAGTGGTTTGAATAGGTGTATGATATCATTTTGAGGTGTATGATCATCTCATTATGAGTGTGTTTGTGTTTGGTGATGAGTATTCTATTTGTTCACGTATAGTGATAATGGAAAGAAATGGCGTATTTCATGCAATGCTACGTCAATAGTTGGATGATTTTGTGTTAAGCGTTTATGGGAAATGTAATGTGTTGGAAATAAGTGAAGTGAGTGAAATTTGAGTATTTATAGTGGACTTTCTAAAAATAGAAAGTGAAAGGTGAAATGAAGAGTTATTTTTAGTTAGTTAGTAAGTTGCGGTTATGTAAAAAGGTTTACCCAAATTAGCTTAGGTTTTTATGAAAACTTAAGGTAATGAAGATAACTAGTTAATTAATAATTAAATAAAAAAATAATAAAATAGTAAGAAAGGGGGAGGGGGGACGATCGGCTAGGGATTTAGATAGGGATTAAGAAGCCCAAACTTTGTCAAACTCTAAGTCTTAAAGGATAAGGACACTTAGGGTATAAATACCAATAAATCTAGCACATAATTCTTTTCTCCCATCCCTTGTGCCTGCGATTTCAGCCCCCAAGAAACCCTAGGTGTGCCGAATTTGTGTTTGATCCAAGAACATTCAAGAATTGTTGTTTAGGTGCTAGCATTCAAGGTAAGTATGTTCATCTTAGCTAGTTTATGATATTCATGTAACATAATTTATGATGGATCTAGGGTTTACATAAAATACAGATTATATATGAACTTTAATGATGGTATGATGATTAGGGTTAGTTTAGGGTTATGATCATGCATGTTGTATGTTAGGGTTTGCGTTAGAACATGATTTAGAGTTGAGCAGATTTTAGGTCTGGGTTCAACTGATGGTATCTAGATGTTAGAAACGTGTTTTGATATGATTCAAGAGCCTAAATTGTAGTTCAAAGAGTCTATTTTTCAAAAAGTCCGGCCTCGAAGGTTTTTGAGGTCGGGAAGTTAGTCAATTGGTCGTAACAAGAAAAGTTGTCAAAACAGTGAATACGGGTCAGAATTAGGTCATGTTTAGGAGGGTAAAACCCTAACTTAAAAGTGGAATTAGTGATAGCCAATCTACAGAGATTAGGTTCAATATGTATATAAAGAAACCCTAGAAGGATAGCTTCTGATTGTGTGTCTAAGTATGGTAATTAGGGCCATACATTTTAGTGTGCAATCAGATCCGAATTGGGACAGTTTTGAAGTTTGATTTTATTTGGGATAGTTGCACATGTAATGGGCATTTGGGAATCACAAGGTAGTTAGTAAACTCATAAATGAACTTAGGTGATTTTTGGTATAATTTATGGAGGTCAGCAAGTAAGGTTTTTAAGTTAGTAAAGATACACTAAAATTCTGCATTTTGGAATAAATTGTAGTTAACTAGTGTAATGTGTTAATGAGGTGGATAAGGTTGGGCATGGTGTCGGGGTGACCCATGATGGTTAATCAACCCTTAGACATCCATCATATGTGTGTTACATGGACTAGAGCTTTTAGCTTGGTCGCGTGTAACCGTGTTTATTTATTTGTATAGTTGCGTGATAGGAATTGGAAGCTGCGTTTTGAGCATTCAGGTGAGTTACATAGTCCCACTTTTTATTGCGTTTTAAACTTGGGATGGAAATGATGCAAGTGTTGAAATGAGTTTTAAATTGCTGTGATTATGTGTTAGTGTAAATGCATGGACTATTATGTGACTGATATGCGTTATGTGCTACATGTTATGTGATGTGATATTGATGTGTGAACTAAGTCAGGAGGGTTACTTGCGGGTATCCATGGCCTGTTTAGTGGAAGGAATTGTTGCCTAGTCAGGAGGATTACTTGCGGGTATCCATGGCCTGAGCTAGAGGGAAAGAGATTTGGTATGATCCAAGAGCGATTTAGGTCGTCTGCTTGGTGTCTGAGGGATCGGATGAGTACGCCTACTCAAGTGTTGGTTATGAGGGATCAGATGGGTACGCCTACCCAGTATATGAGTTGTTGGTTTGATTGGATTGAATTGCATGTTAGCTTGTATGTTAGTTAGCATAATTGTCATGCAAAAGTATTGTTTTATAATCACAGTAATTGGTTAAATTGTTTTGAAATAGATTGAATATGTGTGTCTGAAAACCTATGTTTCTCACCAACCATTGTGTTGACGTATAAGCATCATTTTCAGGTATTCAGCAGGATGAGATTAAAGTTAGGAAAAGTGGCTAGATGGACCGTAGGCAGCTGGCGAAGTTTAGTTATCTAGATTTCGTTATTTGTTTTGGATGATGAATGTTATTTGTTTTGCTCTGTTATGATTATGAATGTTTGCATGTCATGACGTTGACATGAACTGCCTTCATTTCAATGTCAGACGCCTTTTGGATTTTGTCGATGTGTTTGGGTATTTTCATGACACTGCGTGTCTATACCTTGTATTTTATGCATGTTTTAGTTTCTCTATATAGACGCCAATGTGTTGTGATGATTCCCTTTCTCGTCGCGCCTCGCGTTTTCGCCTTGGCGGTGTATGACAAATTGGTATCAAAGCCTTTAGTTATAGAGAAGTAGGTGGTTAAGCCTAGACTATAATCTAGGGGTCCTTCATGTATATGCATTTAGGGCTTAAGTGTTTAATGCCATAACTGCTATGCTTCCCCGTTATATCGCATAGCTTATATTTTCATCTTTTGTTAAGTTTTTATTTAGTTATTTTGTCTACCATTATCTGATATGATTTATATTACTTTCTAAGTATTTTAGCTATGTTTTTCCCCCACCCGTAAGAAGTCTCGTTGAGGAACCGTTTTCCCAACTGGACTTAAGCGTTATAAAGATCCATAAGAGGAGCCTCTTGTGGAACCGAAGAAGATAGGATAGTTGATCGTTTGTCGGATGCGTGTAGTAGGGCTGGACCCGCGGAGTCGGGTGATTCTTGCTGAGGCAAAGTCAAACCCAAGCGAGGCCCAGCATAAGTTTATCCGGTCCTTTATCTCGTCATGTTGTTATTGATTATTTCTTTTGGGTATTTCGTATTTTGGGAGTCGTTGCGAGACTTTCGTTCCTTTATGTCGTTTCGATTTTAGTTTGATATAAGTAAGTAGTTATTTAATGGAGCATCATTTATGTGTTAAGTTGGAGTGGTTTAAGATGTGCTTATATGTGAACTATTATTGAAATGAGTAGTCTTGGAAGTAAGTACACGTGTGAAAGGAGGCAATTATAATTATGGTGGCCAACATAATTATAAAGGCATCACACACGTAGACTTGTGACCATGATTGCATTTATTTGTGTTTGGTTGTAAGGTGGTAGTGTAATATGGTTTTTTTATGTGTATTCATGATAAGGATGGTGGTATGGGTAGAGAATTATTTTCTTACCCTAATTGGAGGATATGTTAAGTTGAGTTATATAGATAGTAAGTTTCCCTTCTATCTAGTATTTGCGGATACCTAGTATTACTATTATAGAGGTTGCTTGTTTGCTCGGTTATTTGTTTGGATTTCCAAAGTCTAAGCTTCGCATCCCTTCATCGTACTTTGTTAGTAAGGATACCCGATTTTTCCTATTCGACGTCTTGATGTATATTGGTTGTTCGGATCTGCTCTTTCAGATATAGGCGCGTTTCGTTAGTTCTTTTGTTGCATTGATTACTCGTGTGAGTATCAACCATTTCTTTTAAGCACTAGTTGTTCCTAACATATTAGTGTGGATCATTACTCCCTTGGTTGTATATCTCTTGGTTTTCGTAACCCATTGGCGACGTGTTAGTATCGATGCTTTTAGGTTTGCTATGTTGATCGTTATTTTGGATAAGACCTTACGTAAATTTAAATACTTTTCGTCTTCCTTACAGTGTTATATCACAAGAGATAAATAAGTGTCACTTACAAATAACAAAATAAATAAAAAGGAATCAAACTATGAAAATAGAATCTTGACGTAGTCTTAAAATCAAACAAGTGTTTGCATTACTTTTGACCAAAATAGGAATTCGCCTAAAGAGGCTTAGCCCTTTTATTTCTACTTACCGTATAATATCACAAGTGATATATAACATTGATTACATATTAAAATTTTCAAAAATAACCACAATTAGTGTCACATTATATTGTTTTATCACCTCTGATATTGATTTTATGTGGAATACCATAATTAATGTCATATTATATTGTTTTATCACATGAGATTTTATTATTATCTATTTATCACTAGTGATATAACAATGTCAGGGGTAATAGTTAAGCCACGGGTGAATCTTAGTTGATAAACGTTATATTTATCACCGGTGATATTATAATATTAGGGGTAATCAATGTTAATACATGAGTTTTTTGTATATATTTTAAAGTTTATGTATATATCAATTATAATATTATACATAGTGGTTAGGGGTTTTGGGTTTTTGATATATGGTTTAGTGGTTAAGGGTTTAGGGTTTTTGGTATATATTTTAAAGTTTATGTATATATCACTTGTGATATTTTACTTAGTAGTTAGGGGTTTAGGGTTTTTGATATAGGATTTAGTGGTTAGGGGTTTAGGGTTTTTGGTATAAGGTTTAGTAGTTAGGGAGGGGGTTTAGGGTTTCTGGTATAAGGTTAAGCGGTTAGGGGTATAGGATTTTTGTATAGGGTTTAGTGGTTAGGAGTTTAGGGTTTTTTGGTATAGGGTTTAATGGTTAGTGGTTTAGGGTTTTTGGTATAGGGTTTAGTGGTTAGGGGTTTAGGGTTTTTGGTGTAGGTTTTAAAGTTTATGTATACATCACTTGTAATATTATACCTAGTGGTTAGGGGTTTTGGGTTTTTGGTATAGGGTTTAGTGTTTAGGGGTTTAGGATTTTTGGTATAGATTTTAAAGTTTATGTGTATATCACTTGTGATATTATACCTAGTGGTTAGGGATTTAGAAATTTGAGTTCTCGCGTAGACTTAGTTCGTGGAGCGACGCCAGTCGCGAAGCCTCCATATCGTCTAGCACCCTCAGAAATGCAAGAATTGTCTGAACAACTTCAAGAGTTG
Organism: Tanacetum coccineum; assembly: GCA_026074375.1. Classification (NCBI taxonomy): domain Eukaryota; kingdom Viridiplantae; phylum Streptophyta; class Magnoliopsida; order Asterales; family Asteraceae; genus Tanacetum; species Tanacetum coccineum. The sequence goes on from BQNB010075279.1 coordinate 19,377, forward strand.
GAAGACAAGGGTTTCATATGACCTAGTCATTTTCCGTGGGTTTAGCACCTGTGTTTTTAATGTAAGAAAAGGATGGTTCTTTTGCATGTGTATTGATCATAAGGAGTTTGAACCTAAATTAAACTATTAAAAACCGTTATCACTACCTATGATTGTTGACTGTTTGATCATTTATGAGGAGAGTGTTCCTTTCTTAAAGATAGATTTTTGGTCAAAAGGTTATCATTAGCTACGAGTGCATGAGGATGTCATTCTAAGGGATCCGCATTTTGATAGGATACGGCATTTTAAGTCTGCGGTTATGCTTTTGGTGTTAACCAATGCACTGTGGTTTTATTAGAACTTTATGAACCGGTGTTTGCAACCGTTATTAGGTATTTTGTCATCGTATTCATTGACAACATTCTGGCTACTCCAAAATCGAAGGAGGAACATGAAGTTCTTTTGAAGTTAGTGTTGGAGTCACAGAGGAAGGAGAAGCTGTATGCTAAGGTTTCTAAGTGTGAGTTTTGGTTGGAAGAAGTACATTTTCTTGGTCACGTGGTCAATCATAACGTATTCACGTGGACTGGAAATGAGTAAGGAGTGAGGCAGTGATAAATGTGGATGATTATTGTAGTATTGGTAGGGTACTACCGACGTTTAATCAAGGAATTTTTTTAGATTGTTGAACCTCCTTACCTCCCTACCTGAGAGGAATCAGAAGTATGAGTGACAGGTAATAAAACAAGAAGAGGCTTTCAGTCTTTGAGAATGATCTGGTGTGATACTCATGATAAAAGCCAATGTTGTGGGTGATGCGTTGAGTAGAAGGAGAGGTGATCAAGATGGTAAGAGGAATCATATTGCAGCCCAAAAGTGAGGCGTTCAAGCAAGAGAACGTACTCGCAGAAAGGCTACATGGTTTAGATCCACAGATGGAAAGAAAAGGAGACGAGAGTTTGTACTTTATGGATTGAATTTAGGTTCTATTGGTAGGAAGTGTAATGGATGAGGCCCATGCATCAAGATACTTGGTACATCCGGGGGGAGCGGATAAGACGTACTATAACCTTGGAGGACATGTTTTGGTAAGCCACGTTTGTTGTAGAAAAAAGGATTATAGCTACCTATGTTAGCAATTGTCGGATTTGTTTAAGAGGTGAAGGCTGCAATGTCAAAAAGACTTTGGCTAGCTTGCAACAGATGAGATACTTGAGTGAAAAGAGATTAGAATCACCATGGATTTTATCACTAAATTTCTAAGGTCAAAGTAGTGAGTATGATGTGATTTGGGTTATGGTCGATAGACTGACCAAGTTAGCTCATTTTCTAGCTATACAAGAAGATTTCAAGATGTGAAGTTGGCAATGATTTATATTGATGAAGATAATAGGGGGGGGGTAAGGAATAGAATTTGGGTGTCGATCAAAACTAAGATTGCGATGATGATTTAACTCGTGGTTTTGGCGGACGATGCAAAAAGTGTTTTAGGAGACGCGATTGTTTGGATTTGAGTATTGCTTAGCATCCTCAAGCGGATGGACAAAGTGAGCGTATGATTCAGACTTTAGAAGATATAATGAGGGCATGTGTATCGATTTTGGTGGTAGTTATCATTTGAGCATTCAGTGTGCTCCGTTTGAAGCTTTGTATGGAAGGAAAATGCTTAGGTCACTGTTCTTATGGGCAGAGAATTAGGAGAGAGTAGTTGACTAGACTTGGGAGGTAGCTACAGAACACGTACTAAAAGGTGGTAATTGAATGAAGGAAAAGCTCAAAGCGGTAAGAGATCGTCAAAAGAGCTATGCTGATAAGAGACGTAAACCGTTAGAGTTTGAGGTGGGTGATCGAGTATTATTAGGGTGTGTGTTGCATGGAGGGCGTAGTGCGTTTTAGAAGAATGGTAGGTAGCACCGAGTCCCGAGATATGTAGGACCGTTTGAGATCCTTGAAAGGATTGGCCTTGTAGCTTATAGGTTGAGGTTACCTGAGGAGTTGAATAGTGTGCATGACACCTTTATGTGTCAAATCTGAAGAAGTGTCTGGCGGATGCTAATTTGCATGTGCCATTGGATGAGATCAAGGTCGACAAGACACTTCGTTTTGTCGAGGAACCTATAGAGATTATGGATTGAGAAATTAGGAAGTTGAAACGTAGGAATATAGCGCTTTCTTGTGAAGTTTGGAGGCATTTGATCGTGGCCTGTGTGTACTTAGGAACCGAAATGAAGACCGGATGAGGATTAAGTACCCACAGTTGTTTGTGGACCAAGTTTTGAGCCTGCTAGTTAAATCTCGGGACGAGATTTCCTCAAGGAGGGGATACTGTAACATCCATGATTTAATCAGGTTAGTGATACCTTTAGAAAGGGCTAAGAGTTCATTTTGTGTGATTCGTGTGTGTTATGTGTAATTTATGTGTGTTAAGTGGTTTGAATAGGTGCATGATATTGTTTTGAGGTGTTAATGTAATTCCATTTTCGAGTGCGTTTGTGTCTGGTGAGGAGTATTCCATTTGTTCACGTATAGTGATAATGGAAAAGAATGGCGTATAGCATGCAATGCTAAGTCAATAGTTGGATGATTTTGTGTTAAGCGTTTATGGGAAACGTATTATGATGGAAATAAGTTAAGTGAGTGAAATTTGGTGAATTATGGTAGATTTTCTAAATATAAAAAGTGAAATGTAAAATGAAAAGTTATTTTTAGAAGGTTTAGTAAGTTGCGTTTATGCGAAAGGTTTACCCAAATTAGCTTAGGTTTTTATGAAAACTTAAGGTAATGAAGATAATTAGTAATTAATTAATTAAAAATAATAATGAAAAAAAATATATATATAGGGTGTTTGTTCGACCGGTTTAAAGAAAAAGAGAAAAAAAAAGGAAACAAAGTTTGACTATAATTAGGATTCTATTAGTATAAATACAAAACCAATAAAACCCTAAATTACTTTTTCTCTCCCTTTTCCCTTTGATCGGCCAAACCCTCAAGCAGAAAGGAAAAAAAGATTTTTTTTTAATCAAGAACATGTTGGTGATTTAGTGTTTCAAGAATCAAGGTTTAGGTATGTTTCAATTAAGATTTTGTTTAATCTTTCTTTAAATCATGTAACAATTAATATGATGGATCATTAGGGTTTTAAAAACTTTTATAATTAAGGATGTTTTAATCATGCTAGAGTGTTTAGAGTTTAATTAGGATCTTATTGGTGTAAGTGGTTAGAGTTAGATCGCTTTAAATTCATGTATTTAGAATTTGAGCAGAATTGGGATTGTGTTTCAATGATGATAATCTAGATGTTATAAGAAAAACGTGTTTTGATATGATTCAAAAGCTTAAATTGTAGTTCAAATAGTCTATTTTTCAAAAAGTCTGGCCTCGATTGATTTGGAGTTTGGAAGTTGGTTAAATATTGATTACAAGAAAAGTTGTCAAAACAGTAAATACGGGTCAGATTTAGGTCATGTTTAGGAGGGTAAAACCCTAACTTAAAAGTGGAATTACGGTTAGCTAATCTACAATGATTAAGTTCTATATGTATATAAAGAAACCCTAGAAGGAGAGCTTCTGATTTTGTGTCTAAGTATTGTATTTAGGGTCATACTTTTTAGTGTGCAATCAAATCTGAATTGGGACAGTTTTGAAGTTGGATTTTATTTGAGATAGTTGCACATGTAATGAGTGGTTGGAAATCACAAGGTAGTTAGTAAACTCATAAATAAACTTAGGTGAGTTTTGGTATAATTTATGAAGGTCATCAAGTAAGGGTTTTGAGTTAGTAAAGATACACAAAAGTTCTGCATTTTTGAATAATTTGTAGTTAACTAGTGTAATGTGTTAATGAGGTGGTTAAGGTTGGGCATGGTGTCGGGGTGACCCATGATGGTTAATCACACCCTTATAATCATCATATTGTGTTACATGGACTATGAGTTTTAGCTGGTCGTGTGTAAACCATATTTATTGTATTTTATAGTAGCGTGATATGAATTGGAAGCTGCGTTTTGAGCATTCAGGTGAGTTACATAGTCCCACCTTTTATTGCGTTTTAAACTTGGGATGGAAATGATGCAAGTGTTGAAATGAGTATTAAATTGCTGTGATTATGTGTTAGTGTAAATGCATGGACTATTATGTGACTGATATGCGTTATGTGCTACATGTTATGTGATGTGATATTGAGATGTTGCCTAGTCAGGAGGATTACTTGCGGGTATCCATGGCTGAGCTAGAGGGAAAAAGTGTTGTTTGAGGGATCGGATGGGTACGCCTACCCAGTATATGATTTGTTGGTTTGATTGATTGGATTGATTTGCATGTTAGCTTGTATGTTAGTTAGCATAATTGTCATGCAAAAGTATTGTTTTATAATCACAGTAATTTAGTTAATGATTTTTGGTAATGGATTGAATATGTATGTCTGAAAACATATATTTCTTACCAACCATTGGTTGACGTACAAGCATCATTTTCAGGTATTCAGCAGGAGGAGGTTAAAGTTAGGAAAAGTGGCTAGATGGACCGTAGGCAGCTGGCGAAGTTTTGTTATCTAGATTTCGTTATTTGTGTTGGATGATGAATGTTATTTGTTTTGCTCTGTTATGATGTATGAATGTTTACATGTCATGACGCTGACATGAACTGCCTTCATTTTAATGTCAAACGCCTTTTGGATTTTGTCGATGTGTTTGGGTATTTTCATGACACTGCGTGTCTATACCTTGTATTTTATGCATGTTTTAGTTTCTCTATATAGACGCCAATGTGTTGTGATGATTCCATTTCTCGTCGCGCCTCGCGTTTCCGCCTTGGCGGGGTGTGACACATAAGGTATGGTTGCTTAGAAAATCGTGAAAATTTTATTTTAATAACTATTAGTTATTAGTTATAATACCCGTGCACGCACGGGGTTTTTTCAGAATTTGTTAATATTAAATTTATTTATTAGTTATAATCATGGTTTTTAGTTATGTTGAAGGCTCGTGGTAAAAGATGAAATACACAAATCTGCCAAATTATACTATTTTTGTGATGTTTATAACATTTATTTTAGTGATCTTCAACATCGACCAATCCTTGATCAGATATACGTCGTTGTTTGTTGTTCCTTTGTAGGTATTGTTCGATGTGACAATTCTAATCTTGTATCAAATTACGATTCAATCGTGATGGGCTAGTAAACTTCCAAAAAGTTATCGCACTATCTAATCTTTTAGAAATCAGACTTTCATGTGTTATTACCAGGTATAGGAAAACTCTTTTCAGAGCCTAAAATTACTATATTACACCATTTCATGTATATTACCAAATAGTGTGTGCTCATAACAAAGTACAACAATAGCACCTGGATCCTAAGCCTTATCATCGTATATACATCAAAACCCCGTCATGGAAATCCCTCATCAAAAACCCTTCATCAGAAAACCGTCTCCAAAAACCCTTCATCTGTAAGCGTCATCAGAAACCCTCATCAGCAACTCTTCATAAGAAAACCTTCATCAGAACAACTTCTCATCAGCAAGCCTACAATACAGCAGCAGCTGTAATGGTAGCAACAACAATAAGATGCAAAGTCAGCAACTTAAGGTAAAAGCAAGGAAGCTACGAGGTAGCAGCAGCAAGCAATACCAAGTTTTACAAAACAAATACCTTAGAGTTTTATTTTAAAATATTTAATTTTTTTTAATTAGTTGAAAATATTTTATACATACTTCTTTTTACGGGTTACTACATAATATGAGAAGATGGATTATAAGGTAAGATTGACTGGAAGGTTAGAAGAAGTAGCAAATGACTAAAAGAAAACTATTAATGAGAGAAAAATATTTTAAAAGCTTACCTTACATTAATTTGTTGATGGCGGCAGAGTTGCTGAGAAAAGCATATTATTTTAACAACCCGTATTAGTTTTAATCAGCAATCCCAAACAACCCATTGGAGACTAAGAACGGATTTGTATGAGATTTTACCCGCACCATGTGATTTATCCGAGTTTAAAATACTCTAAACACCTTTGCAGCGTTACTAATCATGAAAGTTAGAATAACTATTAACATTCCTTAAATGTACTTGTTTTAAATACTTGGAATATCAAACTACTTGTGTTTATCTCCTTACTGGGGTAAAATACTCTCTTGTCAATAAGCAGGTAAGGACCTTCCAATTTGTTTATATTGGGTTTAAACTTTAAAATGAATTTTTACCCTCAATTTTTGATGTAAGAATACCATTTATATTGTAAAATGAAACTTGTAAATACCATCATTTTTAAAAAGCAACAATTGTTATGCTAAGATGAAACTAATTATAACTACATTCTACAAATCTAACTCCACTATCAGAGTATATAACTTGGAAACTTTTATGGACTCATGTGAGAACATTAGTAATTCGCATACTTTCATAAAGGATGAACAGCTCCTAAGTTACTAATGTTGGATGACAAGATCATAACTTCATTTGTGGCAGCGGTAGTTTATAAAACTAACAGTACTTTATTTTAACTAAGTAGCAGTAGTATGATTATGTGCAGTCCAGAAAACGTTTGTATATATTATTATGGGCTGCAGTATTACTTAGGTATGGATCTTATGTAAATTAGGCCCAAAATAAAGTCAACCACAGACAGTTATTAGGGTTGACAGTTAGAAGTCGTTATTTACACTTAGGGAATGAATTGGTGTGACTTTGTGAAACTACACAATAGTTCACACACACCTCTTCACATAGTATAAATACATTGTAACTTGTATTCTGTAAATCATCAATCAAAGTAATAAAGTTTGTTTTACCCTTTGTTATACTTTTGTGTCTTTTGCCTATTTTACTGTTTCATTAGTCCATACCCCGAAACAGTCGTGTACATAAACCATGGTGAACTATCGTTCCAAGTTGGAGGCCTATTGGCCACATAACCAAAGAAGGTTTGGCCGCACCCTACAGTGGTATCAGAGCGAATCCTGGAAGCCTCCAAGAAAGCTATCAGAGAAGGAATATTATCAAAGGCAAATCAACAGAGAAAAAGAAGAAAGAGTGAGAAGATGTGTTAGACAAATATCACAAGGTTGCAAAGGGATGTTGAAAAAGAAACTGGAGGAAATTGAAGCATTTAATTCCTCACTACACCAAAACAAACTGGAAAAGAACAAGTGCTTCTATTGTAGACAGAAAGGGCATCTCATCAGAACTTGCCCTAAGAAAATCATGAATGATGCAGAAAGTTCACAGGATCAACAAAACCAATCAAATGGAACTGCTGTGAATCAAAGCAATACTGCACAGCCTGAATGCGCCCTTTTATATCCTGAGTTTATTCTTTTAACATGATGGAAATCCTCATAAGGCACGGATCAAGGCTCATGGGACGATTTCTGGATTAACTAAAGCAAACTCAACAGATAACCACTATTGTTCCAATTTGAATATGTTTTGCAATATTAGAGAAAATTTCTTAGTAAGTAACTTAGAAAAACAGAAAAAGTTTTTATTTACTTATGGGATAGGAGAAGTTATAATTAAGCCTGTTTTCCAAGCCTATTTGATTCCTGGTGTATACTTTGCACCAGAAGTTTCTCTAAATATACTTTCCATAGACCTATTAAACCAACAAGGTTTTGAAGTAGTGTCTGACGAAGATAGGTATATGCTTGAATATATGTTTAGGGAGTCTACAGGAAACATGTTAGACCTAAACAAGTTAAGGAAATATGCAAAAAGGAATATGCAAAACACTTTCATAGAAGATTACTTTGAAGGCTTGAATCAGAATAGGTTTGAGAAGAAGGATGAGATGGCTAGGTTTGTAGAAGATGTGAACCCAACAGAAGTTCACACCTTTCAAGAATTTGTAGGTTTCTTAAATCTGATCAAAGATGATAATGTGGTAAGCAGGGGTTGGGATTCATATAGAGATAGGTTTATCAAAGTTCTTAAATGGTTCTACACCCACTATCTCCAAAAACAACTCCCTGGGCCAATACCACCCACTGTTCATGGAATAACCATACACTTATTTGATCTCTATAAATTGATTGAATGTATGGGAGGTTACCTCAGTGTACACTTTGGCCAAGAATTCGGTGCCATTGCAGAAATCCTTGGACTAACAAGGAATGATGGAGATGATGTCAAAAAGGTTTACATGGTCTATCTAGATGTCTTTGTTTCATATTATAAGACAGCCAGAGCACCCCAGGCTCCTGCAGAAGCAGTTGAGGACTCAAGCTTAGAGTCATACCAATGGTCAGTTGGTAAGAATGGTGCTCCATCAACCTCTCAGAAAGGGAAGGAGAAGATAGAACATTTCGACATCAAACTTGAAGATGAACCAGTCTGCATACAACAACAAACTGTACAAGATGAGGAGAAGGAAGTCACTTGTTATAGGTGTCACAGCATAGGACATTATGCATACCAGTGTCCAAGCAAGCAAAGCAATCAGATGTATTACAAGTCCTACAAAGATTCATCATCATCAAAGCTCACAGGAAATTCAAGCAGGATCACTTCAAGTGAAGATCTCAATATCATCATTTGAAGTTTATCAAGACATATGAAGATTATAATCTTGGGGGGAAACTGTTGGATGGCAAGATCATAACTTCATTTGTGGCAGCAACAGTACTTTACTTTAACTAAGTAGCAGTAGTTTATAAAACTAACAGTACTTTAGTTTTATATTTATGCAGTCCCAAAAATGAACATAATATAGTGGGCTGCAGTATTTTTAATGGGTCATAAGTATGTAAATTTCGACCCATATGACAAAACAGTTATTATAGTTAGGCAGTTAAAATGGTTGACAGTTAATTACAGTTACATATGAAAGGGTATGACTTTTGATGAACAAGTATAATTAATCCAATACATTTATTTCATAATCACTTTCAAACCCTTCCCCACCTAAAACAAAATATTAACATTCCTATAGTACACCTGCCCCCTTACATCATCACTCCACACAATTTTAGTTTCCAAGTTCTAACGCCTTCTTTCATCCATCTATCTAAGTTAGGTGAATGAATGGCCACTACCTACTACAACCCTACACCACAACCTTTTATAGGCGTATTAGGGCAGCATTAGTTCCTGCTATGCCGTTTCCTCAATACCCCAATTATTGCTGAGAACTTCGTCCCTTTATCCTCCGTGAATTCTCCTCGCTTCCCCCCGTCTCTCAAATTTCCTCCCCTAATGTCAGTCTTTAATTTCATTTTCCCCCAGCCTAGTTTCCTTACCAATTCTTGAACGTATAACCCCATGCTTGATCTTTCCCCGTCTTCCAGCAAATATGCCCCCCCCCCACCCATACTATCCTTGAGCTCACGTCATCTACTAAACAAAGTATATGTATTTCTTCTCTGGAAAAGCTGTATGGTGTTCTACCTCGTCGATTGCCCGTCCCCACATAAATCCCCCCCCTCCACTATAACAACCATCTAAACAGGTCCCCGTATGTCGAATATAGCTTTTGACTTTTCTTTGTTCATGGCACTCTTTTCCTAAAATTTTTTTGGGGGTTTTTATTTAACCAATTAAACAAACATCACAATTGTGTTGTATGTTTATGGCAGGTATTTCGTGGATCTATTCTCTCTTGAGCCATTGATTTTGTGAACTCGAGTTTGAGATTTGTCTAATCTTGCAATGCCTTAACATGCATATTCCTTCAAGTTTGCTAGTAAGCAAACAGGTGTACCTATCCTTAGATTCGCCTTATATAGTCGATTTTTCTGTCGTGTGATTTTCATGAAGATTTGGTTGTCCATGTCATAAAGTCGTAATTCGTCGTCTTCCATTACAATTTTGCAACCAATTTCAGTGAATTGTCCAAGGCTCAATAAGTTGCTTTTCAAGTCAGGAATGTAATATACATGTGATATGATTCTTTCTTTCGCATCATCACATTCTATTATGATTGAACCTTTTCCTTTAATCTCTATATATGAACCATCTCCGAATCTTACTTTTTTCCACTAAAACTCCTTTCATATAATTCCTTTAAAATGTTCTCTTATTCTCAGTCATATGATTACTAGCTCCATTGGTAAATACATAGACTATTTTATTAGTCTTTTATATCCTAACATTTTATTCTTTTAGCAAGACCTCTTCCCTCTTCAACTCTAATATGGCTATAATAAGGTCTGGTTCCAAGTCTTCTTCAACTCGATATTAGAATGCTCGTTTGGTCTTGTTCTTTAAGTGACAGTTAGGTGCAATGTGCCCTAATTTTTCCTTTTTTTTTTTTTTTTGCATTTATAGCATTTTACTTTGCTAGTATCATAAGTTGATTTCTTGAAGTTATTTTTATCATAACTCCTCTTAGAGGTTTCTCCATCTTTCCTCTCTTCCTTAAAATTCTCATGATTTCTTTCTTGTGAGAATTTATGCCTTTCAAGTCCACGTCCTCTAAAATATTTTCCTTTATTCTCATGTCGTGTGAACATCAATTTTTCTTGATTATCTACTTGTTTGCCTTTCTTATACTTATCCATTTCTTCATTAAAGTCTTTAAGTCTACAATTTGCTTCTTATAAACGTCATTTCATTAGATCTGAGTATTGTTCTATTGTCGCAAAACTATTTGCGATACTATGGGTAAGCTGTTTAATAGATTACTCCTTACTGTGTTTCATATTACCCCATACATCTATTATACTATCTAATAAACAACCTTAAGAACTAAAATATTAATCCTAAATCATTAATAAAAACATATACTCCCACCAATTCAAATTCTATAATCCCCATATTAATTCACCAAAAAAAAACCCCCAATTTAACTAAAAACTTCACACTTAAAATTTAAAATATAAAATATAAATCTCATAATAAAAATTATACCTTAATCACATTCCATTCAACTAAAATAAAAAAATAATAATAATTTAAAAAAACCAATTTAACAAACCAAACACCCTAACTCAACTCTTCAAAATACAATCCAATCATATCTGATCAATCTTAAAACCTAATTCCTATCCAATTATTATACAATACAAATAACAAACCAAAAAAATCTACAACAAAACCAAATAACAAACTTCACACCTCAACCCACACCCCCACACCACAACCCTCACCTATATAATTCTAATATTTTATACCATTTAAAATATCTAAAAATAACATTTACACAACAACACCACTCTCTATTCACTAAATCCACCCAAAACCCAAGTTGTCCTTAAAAACTCAAAGCTCCACCACACCTTAACCAACACAACCTACACCCAAATCAATCTCAAAAACTAAATCCTTATACAACCACTTTCAACCACACAACCAACCTTAAAACTTTCCCTAACCCCTACGAAGATGTGAACCCAACAGAAGTTCACACCTTTCAAGAATTTGTAGGTTTCTTAAATCTGATCAAAGATGATAATGTGGTAAGGAGGGGTTGGGATTCATATAGAGATAGGTTTATCAAAGTTCTTAAATGGTTCTACACCCACTATCTCCAAAAACAACTCCGTGGGCCAATACCACCCACTGTTCATGGAATAACCATACACTTATTTGATCTCTATAAATTGATTGAATGTATGGGAGGTTACCTCAGTGTACACTTTGGCCAAGAATTCGGTGCTATTGCAGAAATCCTTGGACTAACAAGGAATGATGGAGATGATGTCAAAAAGGTTTACATGGCCAAGAAGCAGTTGAGGACTCAAGCTTAGAGTCATACCAATGGTCAGTTGGTAAGAATGGTGCTCCATCAACCTCTCAGAAAGGGAAGGAGAAGATAGACCATTTCGGCATCAAACTTGAAGATAAACCAGTCTGCATACAACAACAAACTGTACAAGATGAGGAGAAGGAAGTCACTTGTTATAGGTGTCACAACATAGGACATTATGCATACCAGTGTCCAAGCAAGCAAAGCAATCAGATGTATTACAAGTCCTACAAAGATTCATCATCATCAAAGCTCACAGGAAATTCAAGCAGGATCACTTCAAGTGAAGATCTCAATATCATCATTTGAAGTTTATCAAGACATATGAAGATTATAATCTTGGGGGGGGGAAACTGTTGGATGGCAAGATCATAACTTCATTTGTGGCAGCAGTAGTTTTATAAACTAACAGTATTTTATTTTAACTAAGTAGCAGTAGTTTGGTTTGTGCAGTCCAAAAAACATTTGTATATATTATT
>BQNB010075280.1:0-31520 GCA_026074375.1 Tanacetum coccineum
CATCCGTAACGACGGAATAGACACATATGATTGCTCACTCCTTAACTCGAACAAACTAAAGGTATAATATCTAAGGGAGAACCTCACAATTTGGGGATGAAATTTGAGGGTTTTTGTGCTAGTAATATAAATTCCTATCCATGAGACGCTATTAATACTCGGTTTTCATCGGTATGTGTTATAAAAAAAATTAAATTTGGGTGAAAATTACCTCTTATGCTATGTTTCAATATTATACCCATCATTTTAAGGACAAAGCAAATGGCAAATGAAAGAATAGTTTCTAATGCTTATTTCCTCCCCTACACTTAAGTTGAAAATTGTCCCCAATGTTCTATAAAGGTACCCGTAAAAACAAATTAAAATGAAAAAAAAACAAGGAAAAAAAACTAGTACTCCCCTGGTTTACTCAATAATAGAGAAGAAACATGTGATAACTGATTAAATCGTCATCCAAGAATTGTCCCATGAAACTTCCTAAGAACTTCCAAGCTTCTTCTCATCAAATATAACCTGTAATCAAAGACAAAGACAACTACACAAAGCATAAAATGTGTGATATACAAAGATACAATATGAATTTAGGGTTTGACTCGATAAAGCAATAAAGATAGGATGAGAGAATTGTCAAACTCATTGGTTTTGCAGGTTTATAACAGCAGATTACATATTTTAAATGTTATGCAAGTTTTATTTTCAAAAATAATAAAAAAACTTTAAGTTTTCTGGACTTAGGAGTTTGACACCATTAGGAAAATCCTGACCCCGTCACATGTGTCGTGTTGACGTCGTCGAGTGTAAATCGTGACGCCGTCTCCATGTTCTGTGAAAACGAAATTTTTGTTTTTGATGAAAAATTTCTTGCACTTGATTCCATAAGTTAATTCCTATACAAATAGCTGCATAAAACCTAAGATTTGACAATTTACTCATATGACTCGAAACTGACGCGAATTAATCTAAACAAATTATTTAACATGCTTGAACTTGGTTCAAAAACCGGATAGATTCCCCTACACTTATTATTTGCAAAATACCTTTGATTGAAATTAAGACGAGGTTAAAAACAATACAAAGCATGATTACAAGATAGAGTTCGAACATGATAGAATAAAATGAAAAGAATAAAACACATGACATACTAATTAAGCTAATCCATAATAAACTTAAACAAATATTTGGAACAAGAGTTAAAGTATTCAAATCCTAAAAACTATTACAAACCATAATTGTTCAAATGACAAGGGATGAAAATAACAATGGAATGAAACAAGAGTGATCAAGAAGAGCCATCCTGCGAAGGGTCGGGGCGGTATGTGTAGCCGGGAGACATGTGCCTATGATAGCCATAAGGTGGGTAATTAGCCTCATACCCTAGGAACGGATCAATCTGTAGGTGGGGCTTAGGTTGTCACGAGTGGATAGGTATTGGAATTGGCAGACACTGTGATTATACATCTAGTGAGCTTGTTTATCCTACTGTCCTATCCAAGCGTCAATCCTTCCCCAATGCTCATCTTGCTGATCCATCCAGTGCGCTTGGCATACTTGCCAATCTCCTTGGCTTATGTTGCGGTAGATGTCCATAGAGCCCCTTACTCCTTCTTTTCCCCCTTCTCCATCACCTTCCTCATCATCACCTTCACCTTCCTCCACAACCTCTTTAGTAGCCGGCCAACAACACTTACCTTCATGGAGTTCCATGATGACTCCCATCTTAACCAATGATGTTTTCCTATAAACATGTGGAGGGGGCTTACAATTCAACACACTTAACATTTCATTGCTGAGCAAACTAAAGGACTGAGTTATCCTTGTCATAAACATCCCCTCGAAAATCACACTCTTATCCCTCACCCTCTTTAGGTACTTGGTGATCCAATAAGGGATGTTGCAAACAACCCCTTCCCTAAAGATGTAATAGAGATAGAATAAGTCAATCTCGATGACACAATTGGTAGTTTCCTTCCTACCCGTGATGGTCATCATGATGCACAGATGAGTAAGCTTGATCCTTGGGTTCCTAATAGATTTTGCTTTTGTGTTTCCCACATTAAACCTGCCGTCACCAATAATAGGCCAAAACAAATGAGTCAAGTGAGTAGAGTTGACTATTTCCGCTCCTCTCAAACCGCTAAGTGTCACAACATCTCTAGATTCCCCTTTAGAGTACAAACCAACTATCCATCCTAACTCAAGGAGGGACATTTCCATTTCTACTCCTCCCAACTTAAATGTGACACCTGTGTGTAGTAGTTCATACCTACAAGGGGAGGCATCAAACTCAAATAAAGCAAAGAATTTGTAAACAAGCTCGCAGAAGATGGGCCTATTAATTTGGAAAAGGTTAACCTATTATGGTTCAAAGAAGGTATCGGTGTTGATGAATTCAAAGAATGGCTGAGCAAGACCTTTGTTGGAGAGAAACTTCCAATCAACAACATCCTCGGAGTGAATAGAGCACCCAGCGAGGTTGTTGTAGTTCATTTGATGGTTTCCATTATCGAACAATCCAAACTTTCGAACCTTTTCTTCCATTGTTTCTTCGCGAGATGAGGAGGCTTGCCCCCTAGTGCTCCTAGCTCTTTTGCTCATTGCCTATATTGAAGTTAAAACAAGAAACGAGAGGAGTTAGAGAGCGAGAATTAAGCTAAGTGTTTGTTCAGATGGTGGCGACGGCGTCACGAATAACATGTGACGCCGTCACAGAGGGTCTGATTCAAAAAAATGTTTTGCGAAGGAAAACTAAGCTATTTTCTGATAAACATGTTCCCAAACACCCCCTTAGCATCAGACCCACATTGAAGGTTCAAAAAATTGGAGTCATCAATTCCAAGTTCGAGTTGTTTTCACAAAAGTGTTGATTTCGGATGATTCAATACTTAAGGTGATAACAAACGACTTGGATTGGTGTCCAATTGTTCCCTACTTCGATCAATTGGGTACGGATTAAATTAGGGGAATCAATCAATAGAATAGATTTAAAATCGATTAAATGAAACCGCGAGAGTACGAGGAATGATTTACTTACCGATTGAGGATGAACGATCGTTGGATAGCAGAAATCGAGTTTGGGATTGATGAGGGTGGCTGCAGGTTGCTTGTGGTTATGAAAAGGGGAAAGGGGGATTGTGATGGGTTTTATGAGTTTTAGACCCGGATCGTCGTGACGGCGTCACGTATTAATCATGATGGCGTCATGGGGAATTTTTCACTTTGGATCCTTGTTGTTTTAGGAATTTTGAAATTGCAGCCCATGACTTCCATTAAAGGAAAGATCGTGTGTCTTTCCTCCTGGGTCAAACACACGATCGCTCTCTATGTGTGTAAACGAGCAGTGTCGTTAATCATGAAGGTGGTGTCGTTTTGAGTGGGCGGTTAAACGGTTACTGAATTGCTTGGGTTATAATGGGACAGACTAGCCCTCTCTCCAGGCTTAAACCTGAAGATATTCTTCTAAGGTTGAGATGGATTCGAGTGTATTAGCCGAATATATCTTACGCATAGAAGGTTTGCAATAGTAGGAAACGTCTTCTTCTTAAGGTTTTCTAAGAAGTCATGTTTAGAACTATTCTACAGGACCATCGTATCCGGATACTTTGCGATTTTCTTGATCTTCCTAGGTTTATTTCCATTTTCCTTTATCCTTTACTTTAGTCTTCTCATGACTTCCAAAGAGAATTCCAAGAATTTTTCTACGATAACTTGCATGTGATCTTCGAGTTGTGTGATCCTTTCCTATTGGTCAAAGATGAAGTTCATTACAATGTGCTCAAATTCTTCTTGACGTGATGGCTCAAAGGGTGGTCGATACATTTCGTTGGTTGTCAACCATAATACGGTTTTGCTTTTTCCCATTAACGAGATTGCATCCTTCATAAGTGTATAGACTTTACGCTCCATGATCCCAAGCAATTGCTAGATGTCGGGATTTTTGTAATTGAGGCTTACTTCATCTGGGATGAGGGAATCATTCTAGCCTTCATCCTCATATTGTGCCAACCTCTCGATAGCAGCCTAGGCTTTGTCAGGCCTTAGCTTTCTAAGTCTCCCGCCTGATGCGTAGTCAATGCCCTTATGAGTGGTGCCGTCGACATGATCGTAGAAATTTGAATTTGAAGCTATAAGTCAAGACCATGATGAGGGACTTTTTGTAGTAAGTCCTTGAAACGAGTCTATGCTTCGGATAAGGATTCTCCATGATGTTCTTGGAACATCAGGATATCGTTGCGAAGTTTTACGGTCCTTCCCGGTGGAAAGAAATAAGCAAGGAATCGGGTAGTAAGATCCTCCAATGTGGTGATGGATCCTGCTAGAAGACGTTCAAGTCAATTGCTAGCTTGATCGCAAATGGAAAATTGCAATAGTCGCAAGTGTTTTCTTTCCCTGTTTTCACTGTCAAGGTCAAGTGAGTCCACTAGTTTTAGGAAATTCTTGAGGTGTTGGTTTGAATCCTCAGACCGAAGTCCGTGGAATGAGCATCCATTTTGCACCAACTGGATGGTGTCGGGTCGAAGCGGTACCACATTGTTCCCTACGGGGAGCTCAATGGTATTCCTATAGCCCTCGTGGCTAGTTTTGGAGTGTAAGGGACTTCTACAAGAAGTTTTACAACTCCCTAGGCAGTGTACCTAACTGTTGTAGTGTAGTATAGGCAAGACTCGGGGGTTGTTATCGTTCTCTAGGGGAATAGGTTGGGAAGGCATGATCACGGTCTAACAGAATTCTAAGGGTTGAGAGAAGATTATTTTTTGAGTTTTTATATTTATAGGAAAGTAGGTAAAATCATATATTTGAGAGGTTTGGTTGGTTTTAGCTATTAAACTAAATATAAACTAAGCTACTGGTGATAACAATATAATAGAGATTGTTTTTGAGTTTTTTTTGTTGTTTTTTTTGTTTTGTGATGAGAGATTTTGAAGATTATTTTTTGCTGAGAGTTGTGTTTGTTGTTATTTTTTTTTTGATTCTTTTTTTTTTTATAATTGTGTGTTATTTTGTCTGTGTGTTTTTTTTTTTTTTTTTTTTGTGAACGTGATTTTGTGTATGTTCGTTTTTAGGAAGATTATTTTTTGAGTTTTGTATGATTTAATTGGGGTAAAAGGTAGGTTAAAAATCATATATTGAGAGGTTTGGTTGGTTTTAGCTATTAAACTAATATATAAACTAAGCTACTTGGTGATAAAATATAATAAAAGATTGTGTTTATTTATCATGTTATTACTCCTAGATTGCTTCTCCTAATGTTGTTGCTTTGTCCAAAACTTGTGTTGATCTATGTAATTTTTCCTAAGTCATGAACTGAATTACCGAACCCGCCATCTATTTTATATTCCATTGAGGAAAGTTACAGGTAAGGGTAGTATGTGTGATATTACAAGGCACCTAAGAGTATATTAAATGCATTTGAAATATATTAAGAGTGGATCAACCATATAAGGGGCAAGGTAGTATGAAGACTGTTACCCGATGGTATCCTTTCTACACAATCATGTTTTCCTAGACATATCAACAGTGATACAGACAAAACTTGGTTTTCTAAGACCTAACATGCATATTCATCACAAGAAACAACACCCCTAAGATCTACATCCTAGGTTTCATACAATTATAAATAAACACAATAGAGGGTTTAGCCAAGCATGTTAAAGATAAAGCAAGAACATATTAGAATCACATAACAAGACATATTGAATGATTAAGATAGTCTTACTTGATTAAAACATGAATTGAAGGAAGTACAATAAGATTTTGAGGCCCTAAAATCATCCCTAACAGCTGCTAAACGAATTAGGGTTTATGCTTTTCTTTTACTCTAAAGTTACATACTTAAAACCCTAAAAACGGATTTGTATATATAGGAAAATTGCTGTGACGGCATCGCATTTTAATCGTGACACCGTCATGAGTAGAATATTCTAGATAATGGGCTGGGTCGTGCATTCTGACGCCATCTGGAGATCTTGTGATGCCGTCTTGGTATGAGTTGTGACGGCGTCACGTGTAATCTGTGATGCCGTCTCCAGCTTCCGAGTAGAAATTCTTAAGAGATGTTGGTGTAGGTCCGTAGTCTTGTCCGTTTCTTCTCCGAATGAGCCCAAGTCACGTGTATTTCCTCCAAATGTCTTCCAAATGATGAATACCTGAAAAGGAATGATTAAGTACCTATTTTGGGCATAAATGCACGATTTAGGGGGTTAAACGACCCTAAAAAATAGTGTAAAATGAAACCTCATCATTAATTATAAAAGAATCATAGATCCGGTGGTCTTGGTAACTCAAACCATAAGAATACCATGTTTAGAGAGAGAGAGTAGAGGGAGAAACTAGTGTGTGTAAAATAGAATGAAAAGTGAAGTATTACAAAAGTCTCACCCCTCTATAGAAGCAATGGAGGGGTATTTATACCACTATCTATTACATAAGTATGCTAAGTTGACTACTCTAGTCCCTACTTATGGTGGTATGGTAAACTATTGTAATTCTGTAATGTCGTCACATCAAATGAAATCCTAACAATCTTCCCCTATGGGACGATATACGGAATTACTTATAATATTTTCATAACAAGTACATAATGATTAAGAACAAGAGCTTCCACGAAGCTTCCAATGCTGATGATGTCTTCAATGGCCATTGATCTGCTTGAAGGCTCAACTTTCTTCATACACTTCTTGTCATCTCGAAGTTTCTGAATTAGCGACATGTCTTGAAAACTTCATTTTCCTGCACTTCTAGTCATGTCGAAGTTTTCTAGAATCTACTTTTCATTTGACTTCAAGTCTACACTCCACCATGAATCATCTTTATAGTACATTGTAGAAGATATACTGTAATAGGCACGAACTAAGTAACCCATACACTTCTGGTTAAGGAAAAGCTACTGAATTAGCTTCCCCCTAATTGATGTCACATATTCTTCATTTTAAAGCTTTAATAGTTTCCCCCCAAACAAGCAATCCTCTCTTACGCAGTTTTAAAGCTTTCTTTCAAGCTTAGAATAATTAAGTGCATAGCAGAATTAGTAGCAACCCACATCAAATATTGCTCCTTTGATAATAAGCTTAGTGATTAACTGTTTGGGGAAACATTAACTGGATCAACAACGTATCTTCTCACGCTTGAATAATTCTTCTCACATTTCTTCCCACTAGAAGCTCAAGTAATGCATACCAACAGTATTAAGGTATCTCTTCCCCCATGTAGATGAAGAGATGCAACCAATCTCATTATATGAAGCCCAACAACCCGAAGTACACACTCTATCCCATTCATGAAGTCAAAATTGTAGCATCAAAGTCACTTAAGTCCTAGACGTGCGCATTCCTTCCTTCAGGATAATGATGATATTTCTTGTAACACCCAAGGTTAGCTAAGTCCCGGATGAAGACAATTAAATCCTCCAAGTAGTCGAAATGATAACACCAAAGTCAACTAAGTCCCAGATGAACCCATTTCTTTCTGCAGGATACTGACTATCTAGAGGAATCATCATACGATTGTGTACCTCTTTTATCATCAAAAACTGTTTCTTACATCATTTCCCCCATGTAGTTGGAATAATACACCAAAAGCCATGAGTTAGAACACTGATTTTCTCTACGGTTATGACATTTGTCTTTCTCAGAATAACTTCAAATAAGAAGAAGGTATGTAGTTCATCATGTCTACTCGTTGTTCATTCAAATGTATGTCTGATTCATCTTCTTCCTTACATACATATACTTTCTTTTTTCATTTAGTTTTGCTTTTTAGATCTTATTTAGTGACGTTTAGACAAAAATAAACATACTATGATGATCTACGAAGGACCGCGATCTTAATGGTATAAGTTTTAAGACCCGCGAACAACCAAAGTCGAAACACGAAAAGCCGAAAAACATGAAACGTTATCATTTTTGAACTGAAGCAAACCACTGTCAATATTCTTGAACCCGATAAACCGTTGTCTATACTTTTCTATCAAACCGCTGCTATAAAACACTAAACCACTGGCAAGAATTAAATGGGCAGAGTTTCATTTATCTTAAGCCATGAATAATTCAAACCGCTAGAACCTGTGTATCAAACCTCCATAGTTCAAACCAAACCGCTATATAAGTTGGGACCACTTTTGACAAACCGCTATCGGTACTATATTCTTGTTCTTATGCTAAAAGTCGACTAACAAACAAAAAAGGAAGTACTATGTAGTCTAAACCGCTGCAATGAACTCTTAAGGTTTTTAAAATAAGCTAATAAAAGTCTCAGATGAGCATTTTTAAGACAAATAAGCCACAAAGCATAAACTACAAATAAGCTACCACATATTTGAGTTTGAAAGTTTAGAGCTTTTTATGTTTAAAATAAGCAAAATCCTAAAAGAAAAGAAAATAAGCTGTGAATTCTAAGCTTAAATAAGCTAATGAGTGAGAACCTTAAATAAGCCTAAATAAGACATAAATAAGCTCCTAAACCAAGTAAAGATAAGCTAAAACTAATTTGACACTAAACTCTTTAAACTTTTCAAATAAAACTACTAAAAACCTAACTAAGCTAAAAAAAATAAGCTGTTAAGCAAACGAAGTAAGCCACAAACAAACGTTTAAATAAGCTACTTAATAAGTTTGATTTTTTTAATACTTTTAAGTAAGATAAGCAAAAACTAAACAAAAGTAAGCTACGGCAAGAAAAACTAATAAGCTTGTATTGGTTTTGACATGAAAATATAAAGCTTTTATGACCCAATAAGCTTATCTAAATAAGCCGAGACATGCATAAGCACAAGATACGCTCGAGTATAAACTAGAACAACCATGAAATAAGCAACAAAAAGTTTCAAGACAAAGCTAGAAATGGTTTTTATAATGAAAGTTTGAAACTTTTGTTAAAAGATAAAATAAAATCTGTTTTAACTTGAAAATAAAGGCGTGGAAAACGCAGCTATATAAGACTTTTGAAAATCTGTTATAACTTGTTTTAAGCCACAAAAACCACACATATTATAAAAATAAAACACACTCAAATCATGAAAGTCAGCCCATATGTTGTATATGACAATCAGCCCAATAGAATGAGTATTCTCTTTTTGGTAGATAAAAGCTACGAAATAAAGAATGAAAAAAAAATAATCTGAGTAACGAAATAAGTTTAACAACCACAAACACAATCACGAATCCACCTATGGATCTTGATACCAATTGTAGGATCGAAAATAGTAAGATTATTATGGATTCGGGAGGTCAGGGAGGATAAACGAAATGCTTAGCCATATTATTGAATGAGAGTAAAAGTGTAGAGAGGAAAAGATGTGTGTTTTCTAGAGAGAGAAACAACACACACCTTATGATACAAAAATGAATCTTCACCCATCCATAGAAGTATAGAGGGGGTATATATAGGTCAAGACAAGGGAAACTATTCTAACTTAACAGTTCAAGTCCTTGCGGGTCTTGCCTAATGATAACTAGTGTAATTCCGTATAAGTCAACATATTTTAAGGCTATCAAGATGACCAACAATCAATGCAATGAAAGAAGCAATAGGCCATTAAGAAAAAATTTCATATCGTTACAAGGGAAATCAATAAGAGTATATGGAGAAACAACAGAAGTTATTACGAATATATAAAATACGAACATGTCAATGACTCAAGAGAATATAGAAAAAAACATCCGTACAGATGTAATAATGATCAAAAGAATAAATGTCAGGAATGATTTGTATAAAGAAATTACGAACCAATAATATATAGAGAATCATTGGTACGGATAATCAAGAAAATAAAAGAATCAATTGATCATAATAATAGTAGAAAGAAGTAGGTATCAAGAATATCAAAATATAGTAATGTCAGAAAGAAATGAACGTAAAGAATTGTTCGATCAACAAAATAAACGTAGAGAGTCGTTTGTTCTAAAAGATCACGAACCGAAAGACTATAGAGAGTTATTCGTGAAATTAATTGATACAACAGGGGCATTAATACTAATAGTTGCAAGAGGCATAATTCAAAGAAACAATATGTCAAATATGCTAAACGAGATAAGTAAATTAATTATGCAAACAATTAATTATTTAAGAGAGTTAATACCAAATGGCTAAAACAAGCACATATTAAGGAAATGGTTTCTCAAGGATGTTAAAACGGGATATGAGAAGTTAATTGTACCAATAATTAATTATTGATGGGAGTGGATATAACCATACCACAAGAAAAGCAATACATCGAGAGATTTTAGAGAAACGTTTTAAATAAAATGGTCATCATTAACTATGATGGTCGAGATTTTCTCTTTGGAGTGGGGGATGCTGGTTGTGTCGTTCCCAATGATATTCTAGTCGAAAGACGTGACCTTCATTAGCATGGTATGTCTCAAGGGTCTTCATGCGTGATTCATTCTTGGTATCTCGGATCTCATTCTGTTCTAGGAAAAGAGCATGTCAGTCATAAGTTGGGCTATAAGTCATTTGATAATTGTTGAACTTTAGAAATTGTCTTCTTGGTGGCATAATTCTCTAAAATCACAAGGAGAAAAGATAAAAAAAAATAAGACGTTAATGAACCGTGTTCCAAAAGTAGGTGTTCTAAGGCGCCACGTACAAGGAGACAAGTTAATTGTCATATTCGAATTACCCGGCATGTTTTCATGCGACGGATTACGTAATGTCATATACATTTCAGAAGTACGAGGCGAATGTCCAACTCGAAGTCGAATAATAATATAACTAGTAGGATCGACAAACTATGTCGAGTTTCATTATTGTCAAAAATGGTATTATGAAAACAAAAAAAAATCATGAGAAGTTTTAATGACCATTGTATCACTAACAATGTCTTAAGAAGGTTTTAGAAATCGTCGTATCACCCACAACGTCTGAAGAAAAATCTTAGTATTGATATAAACAACATTTATATAAAAAGAAATATAGTGGCACTCAAGAAGGTAGACATAATTGATAAAAAATAGTCAACATCTATATATAAATTACCCTTAAATATATAAATAGCGGTAATCTCGAAGATAAGTGTAAGAGATCGAAAAGAAAGTCAAGTATTATAAAATCATATCCATAGAATACTAATAGTAATGCTCAGGGGAGTAAATATAAGGAACCAGGAAGTATACGCGCACAGATATCAGATAAAACAAGGAGAGACTCTAAATTTTAAAAAATAGTCATAGTCTAGGTTTTGAAAACGACCCAATTCTCTATGACCGCAGCTCTGATACCAATCTGTCACACCCCCAAAATCGGACTGCAACTGAAAGGTAACATTGGGGAGCGACTTCAAGGCACAAAGTACAAGTCACAGAAAACGACCTCAAAATGAGACGTTTTAAAATACATTTTAAAATGTTTCAAATTTGATACATTAAAAACATCAGAGTTTGCAAACAGGTCCCAATAGTTTCAAAATAACACAAGTGTTTAGACATGACAAAATATTTTGATAAAATTTTCATCGAATGTAATAATAGAAATTTTTTACAAAACACAGTATTTTCAAAAGAAGTTATATTGAATGTATATAAAAAATGTAGAGTCTCTAAAGTTCATATCCGTGCGGCTTCCCTCCGAGCAATATACCTGAAAACTTGAGATAAAATATGCTAAAAGTCAACACAAAGGTTGAGTGAAGTCATAGGTTTATCAATAAAAGGGTGGACCACAAAATTTAAGTAATAATAGACTACAAAACAAATTCAGCAGTCTAAAACATGTATTATTGCATTAAGCTCATGACCCCGAAACCTAACTAGTTTTGTACCCCAGGGAAATATAGGATGCTTGCCAACAACCTAACTGTCCTCACAATGTTAAATGCATCATGGTCAACTTGTAATCAGAAATTCAAGGTGGGAATTGTCAGTCCTGATAGATCTATCCATAACACTCGCGCTTACTACATTAGCAATTAATGGTTCATGATTGGTAGGGACTTAAATGGTAATGCGATAACTTAGGCAATAATCTGGATAACATACAATTTAAAAACACTTGTGTCTAAAAGTAAAACAAGCATGTAATTTCACCCGTAATCTATATAAACAATAATTGCTATTAATACCAAATATTCAAGTTTAATACTTATAAATTCAAATACAAGTATCCAAATAATCTATATAAACAATAATTGCTATTAATACCACATATGTATTTCATGAAATGAAACTCATCATTTAATCGAATCTTAAATTAAATTGTTATTTTACATACTATTCTAGTGTGTTAAATACTTAAAGATCTCCTATGTATTCTTAACAAGGTCATTGACAGAAGACGCCTAATGCATGACCTATCATTAGTTCATTTTTCTCAATTTACTATATCCATTTGTTTTGGATCTAAAAAGATTGTAATGAGATCATTACCTTAAATCCAATAGTTCATAGTACTAGTTTTAACTAAAACAAGTTTAACAATATAACTGAGTCGCCAATGCAAAACTTAATATGAAAAATAAGTCACGTCTAAAACCATTTCTCCACTATAATCTTACTTATATCTTTTACAAGATTAATATGACGTCTATAGGTTCTAATATTTATCACTTGTCTTCTAATATTTATAAACTACTAATCAAAGTAAAATTCATGATTTAGTATACTAGTTAATTAAATATAGTAGCATGGGACTCTTTAAATGTTAGTTATTAAATCTTGCATAGTTAAGTATATTGGAAACTATTTTTATGCATGGCCTCATGCCATTGATATAAAGTATGTATAACATGTCTTCTTCCTCGCTTGATAACATTGGTTTATCCTTATTATTATAACCTGGTTCGTAATCAACAACTATTATATTAAAATCAACGAATATAACGTGTATGTGTTACATGAGTATACCTCCGATCGAAACAAGTATTCACTAGGATCGAATTCAAACGCGAGCATGAACAATGACTCGAACACGAACAACAGAGTTCAATAAGATGTGATCAAACTTCAATGCCTGCACGCATACCAACTAATGAGCCCAAATCTTTTCCATTGAAGAATTCTAATTACCAACGAATGAACCCGAACCATCTTCCCAAATGTGCATGATTGTTCTTAAACTGAGCAGATCGATCTCTACCTCGAACACAATCATAAACAGTAATTCGATTCTAGCAATCCCCTTCCTGATGTGAACCTGAACCAAAACTCAACCGATATAAAGTTCTAACTTTGAATGATCCACGTGAACCCAAAACTATGCATGGTCGTGAATACAATAACGAATAGCTTGACATGAAAGTCATAAATTGAGTAGTGTTTGATGGCTCAAACCGAGTAAGTGGCGCATCTATCTCTCCGTAGCTCACTATGCTCTCAATTCAGTTTTGGGTTGCTATTTTCTTTCGTGAATGATCAAAGAGATGGAGAAGTCAAGGTGTTTAAATGCACGTTCTGAGCCGATAATTATGGGATTAAAGTCGGTAAGTGGTTATTTAATATTAGTCATGCGCTTGTATGCATTCTTCTATGCTCACATTGAAAAGTAAACATTCTTCTATTAAAACAGGTCTTTTTCCTCGCTTGATAACATCGGTTTATCCTTATTATTATAACCCAGTTCGTAATCAACAACTATTATATTAAAATCAACGAATAGAACGTGTATGTGTAACATGAATATACCTCCGAGCGAAACAAGTATTCACTAGGATCGAATTCAAACGCGAGCATGAACACTGACTCGAACACGAATAACAGAGTTTAATGTGATGCGATCGAACTTCAATGCCCGCACGCATACTAACTGATGAGCCCAAATCCTTGCCATTGAAGAATTCTAATTACCAACGAATGATCTGAACCGTCTTCCCAAATGTGCATGATCGTTCTTAAATTGAGCAGATCGATCTCTACCTCAAACACAATCACAAACAGTAATTCGATTCTAGCAATCCCCTTCATGATGTGAACCCAAACCAAAACTCAACCGATATGAAGTTCTAACTTTGAATGATCCACGTGAACCTAAAACAAAATACAATAATGAATAGCTTGACATGAACGTCATAAATTGATTAGTGTTTGATGGCTCAAACCCGGTAAGTGGCGCATCCATCTCTCCTTAGCTCACTATGCTCTCAATTCAGTTTTGGGTTGCTATTTTCTTTCGTGAATGATCAAAGAGATAGAGAAGTCAAGGTGTTTAAAAGCATGTTCCGAGCCGATAATTACGGGATTAAAGTCGGTAAGTGGTTATTGAATATTAGTCATGCGCTTGTATGCATTCTTCTTTGCTCACATTGAAAAGTAAACATTCTGGTATTAAATGATGTACGAAATGAATGTAAGAAGCAGAAGTATCAGCCATATTTTTATATTCAAAATAAATCACTTTTGTATCATATTAAAGTATAGAGAGAAAGAGGTTTTAATTTTCTAATGGTTCTTAAAGAAAGTGAACAAGATGAGTATGTGTTAGAGTGAGGTAGAGAAGTATTACAAAAGTCATGCAAAATAGATTTTACAAGTGTCCCATAGATAACAAATACTTGTCAACACATGCATATTGATGTATGACTCATCACATGGACTTGGTTCATGTGGCTAAACGTTTTTAATAGGTAAAAAGGGGAAGGGTTTTAGTTAATTATTGATATACTTGACAAGTAGGTAATTTTGATTTTAAGGCCAATGGGTAAAAACGTAGGATATTGTAAAAGTTTAGACGTAACGACGAAGAATAAACGTATACGTTAAAAATAAAATTATAACATATAGAGTATTTTTGTAAAATAATAAATTACGTAGAGCACGTAGACGGATATTTAATCTAAAGTCGGGTTCATGTTTAATAAATGTTTTACTACGAACGCGAGATAACTTATGCGGTTAACCGTAGAAAGTAAATTTTATTGAAAAGTAAAATAAATAATGAAATTATAGATTTAAATAATGACCTAAAATTTATGGGTTGCTACAATCTCCAAAATTGAAATAAATAATAAAAGTAAAAGGTTAGATAATGACCTAAAAATTACGAATTGTTACATATTGTGTCTTCGAATACCGAGTATTTACCAATATGGAGTATTGAGTCTTCGGATATGGAGTATTGAGGTTTTGGATACGGAGTATTAGCTGTAAACGTGTTTTTCTTAATAGTTGATTAAAGTATCACATACGGCGTGTCTACTGATGTGGATACGGCGTATTCTTCAAAGTCAAGCAATAGTCTTGAGTTCTTCAAAACACGTCATTTTCTCCATCTTTTGCCAAATGCTCAATAATTACTGCAAATAACAAATTCAAACGATTAAGTACCAATTTGTGCAATAATTATACAAAATGTAATAAACATTGGATAAGTCATGCTGTAAAAGTGGCGTTATTTGATGTCATCGAATATCCTCCACTTGAATCCTACTTGTCCTCAAGTAGACTTTAGAAAATTTATGAAAATGTATCATAACCGTAGTTAAGGATTTTTACTTAAAACATTTATTCATTCAATTACTAGTAGGCAACCAAACCCCTCACGAATTAGGAATATGAAATCACTCAAATCACTCGACTAATCTAAGTGGTAACATGCAAATTCTCTTAATTGCTCGGTCGTGACGAGTATTCTATCATCGGCTTGGAAAGGATACACATCTCCACCACTAAAGCTAAGAAGTGACAAGTCTTCAAAAGGTAATTAGGTTTTAAAAGGTTTAAGGGTTTGATCACTCTTTCTAATCTCTATTGATACCAATATTCTAGAAAAGGTGACAAACCACACATACACATCCATAATGATGGAATAGACACACATGGTTGGATTTGTTCCTTAACTCGAATAAGCTAAAGAATAGGACTAGTAGTCTTTACCAAAAGTCGTAAACCGGCAGGGGCGACAAACAACATATACACATCCGTAACGACGAAATAGACATACATGATTGCGTTCATTCCCCCACTTAAGCAAAACCAAGGGTTAGGACGAAGAGTGATATAGGGTAGGAATCTTCTAACCTTTCACCAATAGTAATAAACCAACAATGCGGACAAAATCACACATACATGGTCGTAATGACAGAAAAAACATATGTGATTTCTCGCATCCTCATTCAAGTAAAACCAAAGGATATGGATTAGGAAAGGATAAGTAATTGTTGTTAAATAAAAAGAACAAAACAAATAGATTAAGTCCAAACAAATAAGGTATAGTGTTGCTAGTAACTTTCCCGACCATACCCATGATAAAGACACAAATCGTGGACTACTCCATGTTTAGTAGACACGAACCAGACTCGAAAAACATTTCGATCAAAGTTAAATGAAAACAACCCTTAGTTGGCGTTCCCATAACGATCAACTCCCAATCGTCCATAATATACATACTTTAAAAAAACTAGTGGCGATATCTACCACTTTATACAAAACTTTACATCGTTAATTTATAACACATATCAACGAATAATTGATCCTTTAAATAATAACATCGGTTTAAGCTTAAACAAACCGATTATCTAATCCTCCAAACTTCATCCTCTTTTTTGTTGCGATTTTCTAATTTTTCTCTTCTTCTTTTCTTCTTTTTTTTTCAAAATAAACATAAACATACTATGAATTTCGGTGTAATTTCACCATCTTCACGATCTTAATAAATCCGGATAATTTATCCATAATTCTCCATAATTCATACATATATAAAATAATTGTGAAAGTAGCAAAACACGCTGAAAGATTGAGATTTAAAAATATACACTACTTTCACATTCCCATTGCATTGTGCAATTTTCCCGACCTAACTATGGATGAAAAAACAACACGTACACAATTGCATTGTGCAATTTTACTGACCATACCATAGATAGAAAATTTCCATTGCAATACAGAAAATACAATACTTTACACAAAAGAAACTAGCAATCTATTAAAGACTTAATCTAATAGGGTATGCTAAAGTGTAAAGGTGTAACGAAACAAATATTTGATATAAGAAAAAGAATGGAATGACTCAGCAGGTTTTTCTAGGGGTATTTTACTCTAAAAATGAGAGTAAATAAAAGGGTTTATACGAGAGTTAAGTAACCATTGTAGTTAGTTAATATCACAACATATATAGGCTTTTTGGGTGTAATCCTAGAAATTTACCATTTTAGAAATTATCACTCCATCTATTTAAAATAGTAATTATTATTATGGTCTCGAATAGATATACCAAGCCAAGTTCTAAAGTCTACAACATCACCGACACACTTATAATTTTGTGGAATTTGGGTAAACATTTGGAAACGGATAAGGCTAAATTCTTATAATATCTAACAAGGGTTATGTGTGCGGGCTATGTAACTAATAATTTTACAAAATTATGCTTGAAAAACTTTTAAATTAGACATAATTTAAGCATTTTGTTATGAAAAATAGGACAAGTAAGCGTTTTAATTCTCCTCCTCCACTTGAAATATACAACGACCTCGTTGTATAAATATAATAGTAAAAACGGGAAATTAAAAGAATTAGAACGAGAAACTCCCCTGATGCTTGCTCGGTATGATCATCCATGTTAAGTTTAGGAGCAAGATTGTGTGTTGTACATGCATCTGTATTCCAGCATGGCTACAACACACAGAATTCCAAAATATATATACTCCACCAAAGTTGTTTTCTTTCGTCAAGGTCCTGTATTAGATATAGGAAAACAAATCAATTCTATCTCGGTATTCTATGGTTAGAAAACAAAAATAAAAACAAAAAATGGTACATGAAATTGATACGTCGTATCCCAAAACCAGGATACGCCGTATTGAGACCTGTAAAAATTGTCTGAAGTACGGGTCAGATTTGTCAGACACGCTGTATTATATTTAAGAATACGTCGTATAGATAAATCTGTCAATAATGTTTAAATGCAAAAAAATAAAGGACTTGTAGCGTCCAAAAATCAATACGCCATATCCATGGGATTGGATACGCCGTATCATACGTATAGGAAGATAGACTCGATAAAAATTAAAAAACAGTATGGGTTGTCTCCCGGGAAGCACTTTTGTTTTTGTAAGAGTCTTTAAGTTAGACTCCCTTCAGCCTCACGTTACGCCATTCGCGAACGCTATAACTTCATGATCCTCTTCGTCAATGTTACCTTCATAATATTTCTTCAATCGTTGTCCATTGACTTTGAAGTTAAACTTGTTCCTCTCAATGATTTCTACAGCCCCATATGGATATACCTTTTTAACAATGTTCGGACCGCTCCATTTCGACTTAAGTTTTTCAGGGTACATCTTTAGACGAGAATTATAAAGTAGCACTTTGTCGCCTACCTTAAAATCTTTATCACCACGAAGTCTAGAATCATGCCATTTCTTGGTTCGTTCTTTATAAATTCTAGTATTCTTATAAGCACCATCTTTTAATTCGGCTAACTCATTAAGCTACATAAGACGACTTTTGCTAGCAAGCGTTAAATCCATATTACATTGTTTCAATGCCCAATGTGCCTTATGCTCGATCTCTACGGGTAAATGGCATGCTTTCCCATAAACTAGTCTGAAAGGTGTACACCTTGTCGGTGTTTTGTAGGCAGTCCTAAATGCCCACAAAGCATCGTTAAGTTTTTCTGACCAATCTTTAAGATTGTACCCCACTGATCTTTCTAGGATGCCCTTAATAGCCTTGTTAGTAACTTCAGTTTGTCCATTAAATTAAGGGTGATATGTCGTGGATAATTTGTGACTCACACCATATTTTTGTAAAGCTTTTTCAAGCTGGGAATTACAAAAATGTGTCCCTCTATCACTAATCAAAGCTTTAGGAACTCCAAACCTAGCAAATAAACTTCTTAAAAACTTAACCACTACACGCGCATCATTTGTAGGTAATGCTTGAGCTTCGACCCATTTGGACTCATAATCGACATCTACTAATATGTATTTATTACCTCTAGATTCGGGAAATGGTCCCATAAAATCTAATCTCCAAACATCAAAGACTTCGCATACATGAATGTTATTTTAAGGCATTTCGTTCCTTGAATACATGTTTCCCGATCTTTGTCATGCATCACATCGTCTTATGTACTCATTAGCATCCTTAAAAATACTAGGCCTATAAAATTTGGATTGGTAAACCTTATTTGGCGTAACTGAAGCACTATGATGTCCACTAGTAGGTCTGAATAACAATGTGCCAGAATTTCAAGGGTTTCACTTCCGGCCACACATCTTCTCATTATATTATCCACGTACAGTTTAAATTCATAAGGTTCTTCCCAGAAGTAAGTCTTGACTTGCGAAAAAAACCTCTTTCTTTTTTCGAAGGTCCAATTTGGTGGAACAACCTTTCTAACAATATAATTAACGAAATCCACATACCATGGCTCATTGTCATTAAACTTGGATTTTAGCAACATTATATGCATGTTGGGGAATTCATCAGCAATTTCCCTCTCAGTTAAGATTTCCATATGCGGATTCTCTAACCTAGATAAGTGATATGCGGCCAAGTCTTCTCCTCTCTTACGTTTCTCCCATACCTGCAAAAGTAAAAATTTCTCCTCCTTGGATCGTTTAGACGGGATGATTATAGGAAAAAATTTATTACCATGTAGATATGCATATTCTAAGTGGGAAGGCAAATATTTTAGCTCAGGTTTCTTTTCACCAATTTCATTAATGCTAGCCAAACAAAGATGCTTGTTTTTGACTCTATCAGTTCCCTCGGTTTCTTGTGCCTCAAAATACGGCGTATTAACTGGGTCGATACGCCGTATTGACAAATAAACATTATAATTATTATCAAACTTATCTCCTACGAAATTAGAGCCCTCTAGGTCTGATTGATTAATTGATTTTTCTAGACCCTTAAGTAAAAATAAATCTAACTGATCATTCTCTAACAATTCATGAGTTTCTATGTTGATAGTGTCATCTAAGTCATCAATGCCATGAAATTCATCATCCTTGGTAGGAGGCTTTTTTTATTGATTGGTCCATATCAAAGATCACCTCATCATCTCCTACCCTAAGCGTTATCTTTTTATTAAACACATCGATCATGGCACGAGTGGTGGCCAGAAAAGGTCTCCCTAATATTATCATAATTCTAGAGTCTTCGGGCATATCCAAGATAACAAAATCAATGGGGAAGATAAATTTATCTACCTTAATAAGCACATTTTTAACAATTCCCCTTCGATATTGAATTGACCTATCTGCTAGTTTTAAGCTCATTCGAGTTGGTTTTGGTTCCCCTAAACCTAACTTTTCATACATTGTATAGGGCATTAAACTTATACTAGCTCCTAGATCAGCCAAAGCATTATAAATTTGCAAATGACTAACTTGACAAGGGATAGTGAAACTCCTTGGGTCTTTTTCTTTTGATAGCAGTTTGTTAAGCAAGACAGCTGAGCACCTTTCATCATCGTCACCGTACAAGCTTCTTCAAGTCTGGATTTATTCATCAGTAAACTCCTCAGATATTTAGCGTATTTTGGCATTTGCACTAGGGCTTCGATAAACGAAATATTAATATGGAGTTGTTTCAGATTCTCTAAAAATTTTCGTTGATGTGCTTCTTCTTTTTCCTTTCTCACCCGGTTTGGGAAAGGAATAGATGATTGTTATGGTTTTACCAATGGTTAAGTAGTCCTTTTACGAATACTCGAAGATTTATTTTTCACACCAACATCATGCGGCTTTTCCTGCCCATCCTGTTCAAATCTGGGAGGTTCGTTCTTGTTGATTCCAGTTTCATTAATTTCTTTACTAGGGGTAGCTTCAGACGTCATCTTTCCTCCCCTAGTTATCACTCCTTTGACTTTATTTTTTGGAATCAAAACATTACCCATAACCTTTAACAATTTGTTTACCTCGATTTTCAGCTCACTTAATAAGTTTCTTTGTTATTTTAACAAAAGCTCGTTGGTGGTTCTAAATTCGTTAATGAATATTTCCATCTCCTCATGTTCACGTTTACCTTCATCAATGAATTTAGCCAACATTTCTTCCATAGTTAACCTCCTTGTAGGGTAATTGAATGGGTAAGGAGGCACCCTGAAAATGGTACTTGAAAAAAAATACATAATTCAAAGTAAAACTATTCTAGAAAAACTAAACTAGAAAGCTAACTAAAATTGCTGCTGTATTAGACAGTCAATACGCCATATTCAGTAAACTGGATACGCTGTATCGATGTTTGATGCCGAACACGCCGTATTCAAAAGAAAATGGATACGCTGTATTTAGTATACGATTCAGAAAATAACAGCAGACAGTAGGAAAACAAAACTAAATTTATATTAAAAATACCAATAAAAACAAGAAATTAAACAATCACACTCCCCGGCAGCGGCGCCAAAAACTTGATGTGTCCTTGAGAGTAGGTATTTTATGTATCAAGTTTTACTATTTATATTTTGTTGAGTTCACCTAAAAACAACACTAATGGGCAGTGTACCCGATCAGATGTAGCTTTGTTGGTGAGTAGGGTGTCGATCACTAAGAGTGGAAGTTAACTCTTAATTCTACTAGTATTTTATTAATCTAGGTTTAGTACTAATATTGTAACATCTTGTATTTTACGATCAATATTAAATCTCGACTCTATTCTTATTTTTGTCTTGAATAAAATTTTTGTGTTTCACTTGTTAGCCGATTTGGTGAAAATTGTTATTTTTAGTTATTTGCATGTCGTGCTTCGGATATTTATCCATTAAGCGTTTTAAGAGATCAAAATTTCATATTTTAGCTCCGAAAGCTAAATTATTATTATTTTAGTATTTTATGATTTTTCCCGCATTTTGCCGAAACCGTGTCAAATATAGTACTTTAACACTTTTTAATATTTTAACTAAGTGCTTTAAAACAAATATTGTGGTATAAATGTTTTAGAAAAATAAAAATAAAAATATAAAATAAACATAACATAAAAAACCAAACACCCCTTTTCTTTTATTAACTCCTACTAAACTAGAAACCAAACACCCCTTATGTTTTATCAATGTCACACCCCGTCAGTGGCGGAAACACAGGATGCGACGATACCATTCATCGCACAAGATACAAAGATCATACACTTTACAATTTACAATCATGAAACTTAAGTTTACATATATTTTACAAGTTAAAAACTTAACAAATTACAATTATCATAACCATCTTGACTCGGCCCCTTTGGGTTACATCTTTTCTCTTCCAATGCCATTCACATACCTTTTGATTTGACACACCTGAAAATGATACTTGAAAACGTCAACAATAATGTTGGTAAGCTCGTAGGTTTGACCTTAAACCCAAAAGTTGTGCCAATAACTCAAATCAGTAGACAATAATGCTATATGATAGTGAATATATGCAAACAACCTTAGCATCACCGCTAATCAATAACCATATGTCACTTACGCACCTAAAGGGCCTACCAGCTAGAGCACTAAAATTAGGGCAGGATCACACACAAAGTAAGGTAGGCGTACCCATCCGCTCCAATAATCACACAAATACTTGGTAGGCGTACCCATCCGCTCCAAATAATCATACATCATATAATATTCACATAGCAGTCATAAGCACATAACTTGTCCCAAAAACAAAACCACATTTCACATAGATCAATTCAAAACATTTCAAAACACATTTGAGTATCATTTTCCCCTAACGGAAAAATAGTAAAAAGTGGGGCTACGAGAACTCACCTCTATTAGCAATCAAGAGCAACCGCACAATCTCAAATAAGGCAGAACACAATCAATATCTACGCAAGCGCACAATGTACCCGACAACGACCTAATATATACTCACTTTATTAATACTCATACAAATTATCTTATTGTACAAGTGTTCGTCTTAACTCACGCAAATTCCTCATTTTCATCCCAAAATCCCATCTCAAATTTATATCATTCCAAACTCGTTATCTCATGCCTCTAACTCATTACAAAAACCGTCGTCTTATTACCAAGACTTTATCTCGTTATCAACACTTTATCTCATATTATGGTTGTGTGGTAATTACGCGAAAACGACTCAAAAACACTTGGGCAAAGTGCGACATCAATACAATAAAGCTCAAACACCTCAAATCGTTGAACGATACAATCGACCAAAATACTCCGCGGAGATCCGACGATAAGAAATGAGTAAAAACTCAAAAGTCGAAGATAATTAAATCCACGTTTCCGTAATCCACACGATCTTTCTATGTTTTTTGTAAGCTATATGATAAATAAATATAATATATTATATATATATATATATATATATATCTATATATATATTTAATATAAGCATTTAATAATTTAATTAAAAAATACAAAAAAAAATATTTTATTATGCATCTTGTTTGTCTTTATTATCGGGCTAAAGACGGTAATTACAACGTCCCTGTTAATTTGTCGTGCTATATCCATCAGCCTTTTTACTCCTAGACAACTTTATCCTTCCTTAAAGATTCATCTTTCATTTTCCCTCAATTAATACGCGACACAACAAATATAAATATTAAATGTTTAAGAAAAAAAAGATTTTGAGAAGAGAAAATTACATCTTTCGTCTTGTATTAAATTTTCAAGTAAAATAACTATTTATTATTAAAATCTCAAAAAATTTACCCCTTTCGATGGTCAAAGTTTCTACTGTACAATTTTTTCAAAAAATCTGCGGCATGGCATGAGCATCCTATACGTCTTGTGTCTGATCTTTTTGTCCAAGATCTTAAACCTTAATTCAAAACACTTTTTCACAAACCCGACGTTTTCCGAACAAAACACAATACCATTTACCTTTCAAACTTGGTTTTATCAAACGTTAGCCAAATAACCCCTTTAACATATGACAAGTCCACAAAATCTTTTCTCTTAGTCCAACACATCGTATTTAGTTCATTTTATAATGTTTCCACAAAGATTCCATTTACTTGTTATTGGGTCTTTGGCCCTTTAGGTTCTTAAATACTTACGCGCGATAGTATTAAGACTTATGTCCTACCTCTTTTCATAAGCTCAAAATATAAACCCAAAATCTAATGGGCCTTCCCATAAAGAATATGTGTAAGCCAAAACCAAATAAGCTATAAGCTTAATATATAAGCCGAAAACCAAATAAGTTATAAGTTTAATATATAATCCAAAATAAGCCGAATCCAATAAGCAAAATCCTAAAACCAAAAACTAAGTCCAATAACCAAGTCCAAGTGGGCCGGGCCCACCTTGGTGTCAGACTAACGCAACCAAACGCACCCTTATTGGGCCGAAATAAACCAAATGCACCCTTCGGTTGGGCCAAACCCACACCGAGTCCACAACCACACAATGGGGTTGGGATTGACCGAACTCATCAAATGGAGACGGTTGGGCGAGCCTAATACCGAAACAACCCGAACCGAATACCACATAAGCCCAATAAGTTATAACTTAGCTTATTGAATAAGCAAAACCTTAAAATAAGCCCTTATTAAGCACTTTTATAACATGTAAAATTACCACAACAACCATTTTATTTAAATTCAAAAAAACATTTCCTTTCTTTCTTCATATCGAGCCGGCACAAAACACCCCATTTTCACCTTTTCTCTTAGCAGTAGTTTCGACTTTTGACGAATCGCAACTTGTCAAATCTTGTGTATAGACTAGACATCACCATATTCATAAAAGTACAACTTTAAATCAAAGTTTTCGAAAAACTTACTTGTTTGATGAGTTTGGTTCGGTCGTGACGCGCGAATAAATTGCCCCGGCCCTCACATAAACTCAAACCCTTGTTTCTACAACCCGAAACTACTAGCTATCAACCCAATAATATATTCTTAACCCGTGTTCTTAAGAAAATATTCAAAACCTTGGTTTCTTTTCTTCCTTGTGGCTCGTCCAAATTGTAGAGAGATAGAATTTTTTTTTGTTATTTTGAAAATGAGAGAATGAATGAGAAATTTTGTTTAGGTGGAGGAATATATGTGTACCAAGAGAACATTCTAGCAAGATTTTAGCCTTCTTGTCTCTTCTTATCCCTTCTAGGCGTCCAAGCATCCTAGGAGGCCTCGGGTCTTCCTTTTTACGTCAGGATCACTTAAAAACTAAATTTTGATCTATTTAAAACGTCAACAAAACTTAGTTATCATTTCTATTGTGTTTAAAATCATTTTTCCATAAACCTGGTTTATTCACACGACACCTATCACATTAAATTGCTACAAAAATCCATTTTTGAGCCGTTACCGGCCGACTCCAGACCGAAAACATAAACTTTTGACAAAACTCAACCGAACCTTGCTTATCCATTTAAAAACACTTCAAAACACAAAATATGGCTTGACAACTTATATTCACCCAAAATTTCATCTTTTTACGACTATTATAGTCTTTTATCGAATTTCACGAAAACAACCGTTTTTCTGATAACTTTCAAATCTCACTCACAATTTATGTTTTAATTCATCGTTATTTTATTATTATGAATTTATCAAATAAATAAACCCATTAACACATTCCCAACTTCCTTAAATCTCCACACTGAATAAACTATCGTGTCGGTACGCGCTACGTGATAATTTTTCACTAAACGTGGGAAAACTTCCCAGAAAGCACAGAAAACTTCAAAACCCTCTAAAACAGAAAAACGAATCAAGAATGATTCATTTACAAACTAAAAACTTCCTCAAACTCCCGGTTAAACCGAAACCGCTTTTACGCAAAATAGTCAACAGAAGTCAACTTCCCTGCTTTCATCAGGAAAACTACAAAGATCAAAAGACTTCAAAATTCAAAACTATAATATTTTATAATACTTAACCCTAGAAATATTACCGGTTATCACAGTTTTGCCCCCTTAAAATAATTGCGCCCTGAAATTTAACTCAATTCATCAATTCACAACATTGATAGGAAATTCCATTCCTTAAAGGTTCACATCAATCACTAGGATTTAGTCTTATCAAATGAGGGTTCTTATGACCCCTCTAAAACTAAGTCTTTTCACAGTCCAAATTCTACACTTTCTCACAGTCAATCCATACCTGATCTCAAAATTACAATAGCCTCTCAGGCCACCTCTTATTCATAATTTCTCAAACTTAGGTCTCTTTGTCTCAATCAGGTATCAAGATACGATCCAGTCCCCGATGTGGCGACTATTTTATCAGAATTGGCATTGCCAAACTTTTTGGTTATTCAACCAACGGGACTAACCCTACAGAGTATACATCCTATGCAATACGATTCACACTCTACTTTTTTAAGAATGCCTATGGTTCTTTACGAACACTTACTTACTCAAAATCCCTAAGTAAACCTTACTTAGTCAAACAATCTCGGCTCTATCTTTCTAGAAAGGCTGTTTCATAGTCTAAACCTCATCATTATTCCCCTTAAACTTTTCCAAATCAATCCTACTCTACGAGTGTCTTAAATCTCACATCACTTAGGTAGGTCAAGATACCTCTCAAAAGCTTACACAATAAAAAGTATGATTAGGTTTCCCAATTGATCTCTACAACTCTTTCCAATACTCCTCATGACTATTCATGGTCTATCACCTTCCTATTAGATCTTCTAACAAGATGGTATAATCGACCAGCTTAAATACATTTCAAGCTTACAAAATATATACTAACTACATCGAACGCCAATCCTAATAAGGAAATGGGTATCCGCTCTATCACGAGCGACCAAACACAACTCACTTACACATGGGAAAAACTGCTCTCTCAAGCTAATCATACAATAACACAAAAAAATATTGTTATCCATAAATATCGAACAAAATTTCCTTCACTATCACGAATTGATTTCAATACAAATCACTTAACGACTAGTAAGGATTTGTCATAACTACCAATACAAAAGAACTTTTCTAATCATAGTATCGACACTAACTGATGCTACCCAGTTTAGTGATATAAACAAACTACTAATCCAAACCTCATATATCCTACATATCTCTTTAGGGCCCCTGCCCTCTCCTCATACTGTCAATAATCTTAGCCAACTCTAACCGCGTACGTCTTTCCTTAGCAAGCTATAATCGCAACTCTCGGTTCTCTCCTTACGCATCACTGATGGCATGCCATAGAGCTACTCTATGTGCATCTGTCTAACCTGTCCACTACTCTAGGGCTAACACTAGTCTCCATAATGCTCCAAAAGTCACTGCGGCCTTGTCCTGCTCATGCTTTAGACTCCTAAACTGATACCTCTAGGAGAAAATCTCATCCCTAATCGCCTTCAACCTAGTAAATAACTCTCCTATGTCCCTATCATACCTCTTAAATAAAGCAGGAAATAGCTCCTCTAATCATACCACATGATCACGAATTAATCCCCCCTACATCTCGACTTGAGCTCCCAACTCAGTTAAAAATACCTCAGTCTCAGCTGTAGCG
Organism: Tanacetum coccineum; assembly: GCA_026074375.1. Taxonomy (NCBI): domain Eukaryota; kingdom Viridiplantae; phylum Streptophyta; class Magnoliopsida; order Asterales; family Asteraceae; genus Tanacetum; species Tanacetum coccineum. The sequence goes on from BQNB010075280.1 coordinate 27,288, forward strand.
GGTATAGCTATAGGAGATGGTACAATTAGCAGTATCATGGGTGATGAAATAGGTGAAGGAACAATAAAAGGTGATGGAGAAATAGGAAGTGAGCCAGACGACCACTCGGGTGAGGATGGTGTTTGAACAGGCGATGTTGGTGGTGGGTAAGCAGGAACATCAATATAAATCATACCGTCCTCTAGGTCTGTCCATGTGGTGAGTATGGGCTGCCTAGATGCCGACACCCTCTCTGGTCTCTCAGGCTCAGGTGCAGATCTAGAACCTTGTCCTACCTCAAACGTACTGTATACATGATCCTCCTCTAATGCTAACTCTCGGCGCCTCAACGCCTCATACCCAAGTCCTAAAGGCGCGCTCACGGTTGTCCCTACAATCGAAACTGCCCGCTGTTGACCCTCAGGTACAGCCCCTCCTCCTATCCTAAACCAAGTCCATCACTCTCTACACTATGACCCTTATCATCTAACCCACGACTCTCATCATCAGAACCACAACTCTCAACTCCCATACCGGGGCACTCGTCCCCCGCAGCAAGACCCTCGTCACCTGCAGCAGGATCCTTATCCTCTGCAGTAGGACCCTCGTCCTTTGCGTCCTCGCTCACACTGTCAGAATCCAAACTCTCCTTTATCTCCTTATCCTCCTCATCACCATCATCCTTATCATCCTCTACTAACTCAGACGTACCTCCATAACGCTTCCGTAAAGGAAGGTTTGGCGGTGACGAAGGTGGCAAACTCTCGAAAGAGGACCTAAACCTCTTACGTAACGCGAACTTAGACATAGCTGCCACCTCTGCCATACGGGCAGAGAGGCCCGGTGACATCGCAGGTAGAACACGCATAGCCATAAGCGCGGTCCTATAGAGAATGGGAACCAAAGTGGGTGGAGTACTCTCAGGTAGTGATGTAGGTGGTGCTACACTAAGGGGTGACTCAGGTGTCTCAGTCCTCAGTAGGTTCGGACTCAATATCCGTCCCATCCAAATAAGCCTGCCTAATAGCCTCACAGGGATCCTCCAGTAATAGTACGGGCACTCGGGAGGTCTGAGCTCAGCCAGCCTGGGTGGAAATCGCGGGTCAACAAACACTGGTGTAGACATTATGTGATACACGATAAAAGGGTATAAGTATAAAATATTATTATCCAAATTATCAGCGACATTAGTGCATACAATAAATCAAATTATTATAGCGTTCAAAATTAGATGTTCGTAACCTTATATATACATATATATATTATATATATCAGGGAGAATACGAACAATGAATAATCACCGACCAGGTTTGATACCAAACAAGCACAACTAGTCAACACATAAAACACATAATCTACAAAAGCATATTCCTAAATCACGTTGCTACCTGCGACTATCTATAAAATTTTCAAGGCGACACACACTACACTAAGGCAAGCATGGCCAATCATCAATCAATCAATCAATCATCGCTATCCGCGACAATCTCAACTTACACTCTCGAGGCATCGCACACTACTACTACTAAGGCAGCATGGCAATCCTAAAATCAACATAATCTCAATCTCAGCACTCGCAAGTGTTCTCATCACTTTTCATCCTATCATTTTCAGGTGGTCACATTACTAACACATCCCTTCCCTCATCTAACATAACTTTAGAAAATTGACCCCATCATTTCATAGTCCTTCCTGAATTAAGCATAGTTGATTAGGTTATGCGTAATTTAGGAAAATACCATGAACTGCTCGGGTTATTTGACTTTCTCCATGTTTAAGGTTTTACTAAAAATAGACTTTACTTTCTGGTTATAGTTGCGCTTTTTATTTTATTTTATAAAAATTAGCATTCTCTATAACCTTGGCTCTGATACCAATCTGTTACACCCCGTCGATGGCGGAAACACGAGATGCGACGATACCATTCATCGCACAAGATACAAGATCACACACTTTACAATTTACAATCATGAAACTTGAGTTTACATACATTTAACAAGTTAAAAACTTGACAAAATACAATTATCATAACCATCTTGACTCAGCCTCCTTCGGTTACATCTTTTCTCTTCCAATACCATTCACATACCTTTTGATTTGACACACCTAAAAATGATACTCGAAAACGTCAACAATAATGTTGGTGAGCTCATAGATTTGACCTTAAACCTAATAGTTGTGCCAATAACTCAAATCAGTGGACAATAGTACTATATGACAGTGAATATATGCAAACAACCTTAGCATCACCGCTAATCAATAACCATATGTCACTTATGCACCTAAAGGGCCTACCAGCTGGAGCACTAAAATTAGGGCAGGACCACACACAAACTAGGATAGGCATACCCATCCGCTCCAATAATCACACAAATACTGGGTAGGCATACCCATCTGCTCCAAACAATCATATAGCACATAATATTCACATAGCAGTCATAAGCACATAACTTGTCCTAAAAACAAAACCACATTTCACACAGATTAATTCAAAACATTTCAAAACACATTTGAGTATCATTTTCCCCCAACAGAAAAACAGTAAAAAGTAGGTCTACGAGAACTCACCTCTATCAGCAATCAAGAGCAACCGCACAATCTCAAATAAGGCAGAACACAATCAATCTCTACGCAAGCGTACAATGTACCCAAAAATGACCTAATATATACTCACTTTATTAATACTCATACAAATTATCTTATTGTACAACTGTTCGTCTTAACTCACGCAAAATCCTCATTTTCATCCCAAAATCCCATTTCAAATTTATATCATTCCAAACTCGTTATCTCATACCTCTAACTCATTACAAAAACCGTCGTCTTATTACCAAGACTTTATCTCGTTATCAACACTTTATCTCATATTATGGTTGTGTGGTAATTACGCGAAAACGACTCAAAAACACTTGGGCAAAGTGCGACATCAATACAATAAAGCTCAAACATCTCAAATCGTTGAACGATACAATCGACCAAAATACTCCACGAAGATCTGACAAAAAAAAAAGAGTAAAAACTCAAAAGTCGAAGATAATTGCATCCACGTTTTCGTAATCCATACGATATATATATATATATATATATATATATATATATATATATATATAAGCATTTAATAATTTAAATTAAAATAATAATAATATTTTATTATTATTTTCGTCTTATTATCGGGCTAACGAGGTAATTACAACGTCTCGTTACTTTGATCCGTCTATGTCCAATAGCTTTTACCTCGACACTTAATCTTCCTTAAGATTCATCTTTCATTTCCTCAATTAAAATCGACACAACAAATATAAATATTAAATGTTTAAGAAAAAAAGATTTCGAGAAATTACATCTTTCGTCTTGTATTAAATTTTCAAGTAAAATAACTATTTATTATTAAAATCTCAAAAATTTTACCGCTTTCGAGCAAAGTTTCTAAGTATAAATTTCTTTCGAAAATTCTGCATGACCCGTACGTCTTTATGACTTTTTCCAAGATTTTAAACCTTAATTCAAAACACTTTTTCACAAACCCGACTTTTTTCGACAAACACAATACCAATACCTTCAACATGTTTTATCAAACCGTAGAAAAATAACCCCTTTACATCCGACAAGTCCAACAAAATCTCTCTTAGTCCAACATAATTCCTTTAGTCCATTTATAAAGTCCACAAATTCATTTACTTGTTATTGGGTCTTATGGCCCTTTATGGTCTTAAATACATAGCCTGATAGTAAAGACTTAGTCCATACCTCTTTTCATACGCTCAAAATATAAACCCAAAATCCAATGGGCCTTAAGCCTATTAAGCCAAAACCAAATAAGCTATAAGCTTAATATATAAGCCGAAAACCAAATAAGCTATAAGCTTAATATTTAATCCGAAATAAGTCGAATCCAATAAGCAAAAGCCCAAAACCAAAAACTAAGTCCAATAACCAAGTCTAAGTGGGCCGAGCCCACCTTGGTGTCGGACTAACGCAACCAAACGCACCCTTATTGTGCCGAAATAAACCAAACGCACCCTTCGGTTGGGCCGAACCCACACCGAGTCCACAACCACACGTGGGTTAGGCCGAACCATCAAACGAGCCGGTTGGGACGAGCCTACACCGAAACAACCCGAACCAAATATCCCATAAGCCCAATGAGTTATAACTTAGCTTTTTAAATAAGCAAAACCTCAAAATAAGCCCTTTCAAGCATTTTCATAAAATAAAAAATTACCACAACAACCATTTTATTTACACTCAAAATTC
>BQNB010075281.1:0-2500 GCA_026074375.1 Tanacetum coccineum
CAAGGAGAGAAGAAAAAAGGTCCAAACCCTAGCTTATTTTGCTATATAAAGCTTTTGTAAGCCCTTAAGGCAAACTAGTTAGTGTTAGTTTTTCTAAGTGTGTAGTTTTAGCTCAGTGTAGTTTTTAACTTTAATGTACTTGTACTCTCTTTTTAATGAAAATTCAGTTTAACTTTTACATTGTGTTCTAAGTCACTTGTGTTTCTTTAAAAACCTTATAAGCTCTTAATATAAGCACTTTATAATCTGTCTTCAGAAGCTTTGATTCAAAAATTTAAGAAAAATTAAAAGGGAAAAAAAAATTCACTGTTTGATAAGCTAAAGGATGAATGAGCAAAAATGGATGGCTCATTGGTATGCTTAGTATAGCTTATTTACAAGCTTGGGTAGGTACTAGAGCTTATTTAGGTTCATTTACTCCTGTTTTGAGCAAGGATTAAGGTATGCTTTCTTTTTAAATTTTTGCTTAAAAGTTACTGTAGCAAGCTTATTTTTAGCTTATTGATGACTTTTTGTGCTTATATGTGTTTAGTTATGCTTAAGAATGCCCTTTAGTTGCTCTTGTATCATTTACTTGTCATTTGCCTAAAAACTGTCTAGTTAGCTTATTTCTACTGTTAGCTTATGAGCTTCTTTTTCAAGTGCTTATTTGTTTTTGCTTTTCACTTTTTATTGTTTAATATTGCATGATTAGTAGTTGTCTTTAAAATTTTGAGCTTAAATCAGTTTTTATAAGTTTTAAAATCCGTTTTTAAATTATAAAGGGGTGTTTGGGTTAAGCCCAAAAATGGGTCAAAATGGCAATGACATGGGTTGTGGTCATGTGGCCAACTTTGGCTTAAGTTATTAAGCCATTTAGAGTCTGGTTTCCAAGTTTTTAAGTTCAAAATAGTGTTTTTTTCAAGTTTTTTCATGGTTTCCCTAAGTCTGTTAGTTTTAAGAAAGAGTCAAAGAGCTTATTTGCTTAAGGTTTAAAAAACATGAGTTATAGTTCCAAAGAGTGTCATTTTTGAGTGTCTAAACAAGTTTTTAAAAAAAGTATTGAGTCATTTGTTTCCCTAAGTCAAACTGCCAAGAAATTTTTGTGTCATCGTTTAGTACAAGAAAAACCTCTTTTTCAAAAGCAAAAATGAGCATGTTTAATTTGTTTTTAGAAAATGGAATTTTGAATATAAGCTCTTCTTAAGCCCCTTTTAATCTGTTTACACTTTATTTTTCATTTTGAGCTTATTTGACAGCTTATTTTAAGCTGTCAAATTAAGCTCATTTTTTTTTGGGGTACATTTCCCCTGGTGCTAGGGGCTTATTTTGAAGCCCACTTCTTTAGCTTATTAGTTAGTGTCCACTCAAGCTATTGGCTTTCATGGAAAGCCAATAAGCTCTTTTATAACCTCCCTTTGTTTTAGACCTTAGGACCCCCCCTTTTGTTGCTTATTTTTAAGCCCAAAATGTGTCCCTAGGTTTTCTTTCTTTCAGCATCATAGCTTATAGCTTATTTGAATTTTAGCTTTTCTGTCTGTTTTATCTAGCTTATTTGTATGCATAGGGCTTATTTAGGTTAGGGTAGCTAGTCTATTTTGCTTAAGTCCATGTGCCTTTAAGCTAATTTTTGCATACTGTTTGATTTGATTTAGCCTTTTCCAGCTTATTTAGTTGTTAGATTTTGCTTTTAAGCTTGTTTAAGCTTTCTGTCTAGTTTAGCTTTTTTTTAGCTTATTTAGTTCTAGTTTTTTAGTTCACAAACGAGCTTAATTAATGGTAGGATTAAAACCCCCTTTCAGCTTATTGTTCAAAAAAGTTTACCTTAGTAGTCTAAAAAGTCAAGATAAAAAGCCATTATTTGCCTTAAGGCTAAATATAAGCAAACTGCCTAAACAAAAAGCTCTTTTGCCCTCTTATTTTTTAGCTTTTCTCAAAAAGTAGTAGTTATGAAAAATGATAAGCTCAAGGAGCTTAACAAGTTTGTTTAAAAAGTTTTTGTAAAAAAAAAGGGGAGACAAGGGGAAACCCGGGTGAGCAAGGCTCGAACCCGGGCCTCAACCCTCATACACCCCACTTTATACCAACATCCTTACCGCTGTGCCCTTGGGGAGACATCTACTTAGAGTCCCAAGATGATAGTATTTACCCAGTTTTAGCCCTTCTTAAGCTATAAGCTCTTTCGAGCTATTTTCGGCTTAATTATAAGCCAAATTTGGGTTGCTTATTTTTCTTATGATAGTTTTTGTAGGTTCTAGTATTTTTGGTAATTTTTTCGGAAATTATAAAATAGTTTAGTATTTTTTATAATTTAATTTCGTTATAAGTTTTAAAAATTCATAAAAAATACAAAAATTATCAAAAAAATATTTTTCTTTTTTAGAAAATTTTCTTTAGTCATAATTTACGTAGGAAAAATAGAAAAACTTTTGTAAGGTTAATTTTGCAAACTTTTGTTTTTTAAAGAACGGGTCTCGGGAACGGTTTTTGTCTTGACTCGTTTTTGGGTCAAACGACCTCC
>BQNB010075281.1:7500-29807 GCA_026074375.1 Tanacetum coccineum
CTCATACTTGTAACTTGTGAAACTTTTCACTCCCAACATTTATTAATCTTATGTGAAAGTCGGGCCTTATTTCGAATTTCAACCATGGATCAACATTTTTAAGAAAATTGTAATATTTCTATACTTCACGTTCCACCCAAGAATTATGATTTTGAAGGCGAGATCATTCCATGTAGTGACTTTCTTCTCGGCACATCCTAGCCAAGACCGGCTTAGGTGACCAGGCTTTTGACACCCCATAGATAATAGTATCATAACTCATGGACCTTTGGTTTTAAAAACTCTTAGGCTTCCTATTAAATAAACAATTCATTTAGAAAAATCACAACTTAAAATGAAATAGTCTTAGTTCAAAAGCATATTTAAATTTAAGAAGCAGAGATTTTCCGTATATTTATTAAATCACATATATTACATTTAATATAATTATATATCCTTTAAACGAAGGAAATCCTCGACCTTTTTGAAGGCTACAACATCGGTTGTGAGCCGGCAAGATGCAACAAACTTTTATCAATCTCGGATAATTACTATGTGCCTTATTTAGAAGACTGCCACATCGGTTGTGAGCCGGCAAGAGGCAGTAAAGTTTTATCAGCCCACAGTTATTATTATTATTATTACCTCATTTTTTAATTTTTTTTACACTTTATATTACCACGATATAGAGAAAATTTCTTTTTAGAAAATTTAAATATAAATTTGAACTAAGACTAAATAAATTATTGTTATCAACTACATAAAAAAATTGTTAATTTAAGTTTAATTTTCGAACATAGCACTTATTATTAGTCAGGTTAGGAGCTTATGGGAGAAAAAGCCACAAATTACACTTATGAGCTCTTAAGATTTCCAAATAATCCTTGTTTAGCATCTTACTCATAATTAACTCTATCATTTCTCGTTCTTCGCAAATTTAAAATCTTTAATAAAAAGATCCGCGAATGCTTAGTCAAATAAACTAGCTTAGACAAGTTTATAAAGGTTAAGGGACAAAGCTAAGAGCTCAACACGCTCAATCGAGTCAAAATTTATTCTTATTCTACACAGCAGGAAAGACAAACATTTTGACAAAACTCTTTTTTATTTTTGAAAATTTTTAAATTTTTTCATTTTTTTGGTATTTTGGTGGTAAAAAACGGGATTACGTGAAAACAACGACTGCAGGCACAATCAAATCAATAGATTCCCCCATACTAGAATTGAACATTGTCCTCAATGTTTTAAGAAGGGTTTCTACGTAAATCTAAAGCCGTTTATTAAGTATGCTTAAAGATAAATGTTAGTCGATAAGATTTAGGATATTAGATTCCCATAGTCATGTTAAGGATTGAAGCTCGAGTGAACGAAGGACAAAACCATGAGCACGAGAGTCTTCATAATCAGGGGCAATCCTGTACATACAACACAAACCACGAAACACGAGAAAGGAAGAGGCGAACCTCCTCACGCCACACTTATTCATTACTACTATTATATTAAGATAAGCATGGGTTGCCACCCATGAAACGCTTGTTTATTAATGAGTCACTAAGCTTGACTCGATCCCCCATACTTGAGTTGGTCAAAGAGGATAGAAATGGATAAACGAAACATCCAAGATAGGACTGTCCCTTCCATAAATCATCATCGGGCTTTCAGAAAAATCAGAAATGATTTGGTAAGCTTTAAAGCCTCGATGAGATAAGAGATGAGGAGATTTCTCCTCATTAGAAGCAAGAATACTCATTTTCGGATGAAAATGGAAGCAAAGTGTCAATCACTGGACAGCGGGTGGGATGGGTGGGTAAAATACTAGGCATAAGAACACAATGTTTAGAAATATCATCCATCACTTTAGCAGTCAAAATTCCCGTGTTTGGCTCAATATCAAAGTGAATTCCATCATCATCTGGTAGTTTCGCAGGAGGACGAGGAGGTGATGGATCATAATATCGTTTAAAATGAAATGACTCATTTTCAGGAAGGGAAAGAGAATCATTGCTAAGCAATTCTTCAAGAAAAAGAATATCCCCTTCCAAGTCATAGTCATCATTCTCAATACCCGGTGGTATCGATTCATCCGGAGCAAGAAAAATATCAATCTCCTCCATAAGAGAGTCACTATCCTCACGGGATATGAATGTGAGAAAGATTGCGATTACAACATCAGAATTTTTAGAATTAAGTTCTTCCGGAGGTCGAGGAGATGAATTATCATACAACAATTTCTCAACAAGACGAATTTCTTCCTCTGGATCAGAGTCGGCTTCATCATTTTCTGGAGAAATCAAATTGATATGAATGAGTTCACCGGAGAACTCCTCAAGAAGAGAATCAAACTTAAGAGAAGAAACTATTGAAGTATCTTGATTAAGCAAAGATTCTATAAGATCAGATTCTGCATTAAAGTGATGCGGATCTATCTTAGTAGAAATGATTTCTTCATCAAAAAGAGGGTTCGAATAAATTTTAAAATTTTCTTATAACCTCCTCATGACTTGACTCGTCATCACTAGAGGTAGAATCGTCGAAGAGAGGATTGGAAAACGTTGAAAAATTTGTCGTTTGAGAATCATCACAATCGGGCACATCACACTCACTTTCGATATCGGAGAAATCCTCGGACTCACTTGGGGTTGGGACAAGGTTCTCAACACTAGACTTTATGAATTCGTCCGATTCCGTTTCCGGAATAGTGTCAAGATGCTCATCCTCCATTATGAGAGAGTCAACGGGCTTCTCGGGTGTGATTGCAATAGTATATTCCTCGTCATCATCATCGTCGTAGCAAAAAGAGTTGAAATGTCGCGAAGGATAAGTACTAAGATTAGCTACCTGCTCTAGTTGCTGAAGCTTTTTCTTTTTATTAATTTCAATACTCATTTCATTGAAATTTTCCTTAAGCTCATTAATCTTAATCTCAATATCAATTCTCCCACTACGATAATCCTTTTCATTAATTAAAGTTTTCATTTCATCTAAATACTGCTGCTTCAGATCCTCTATATCTTGGATACTCATCTCTTGAGGAGGTTGGTGAATGACGGGAAACTGCAGGGGTTTAATTTTGTCAAAACCGAAATAACTAGAATCATAACACGGATTAGGTTCGTAATAATTCTGGTTTATCGGTTGACACTGGAAAGTCTCATGAAGACCCCCACAATTTGCACAATAAGGCTCATCGAAGACAAATTGATCACATTGACAAGTCTCATGCGTGCCCCTACAGCAGGTACAACAAATATATTGTTGTTGAAAACTTGGTGAAGTTTGTGGAAAATTATCATAGTTTTGATTGAAACACGGGTCCTGATTGTAGACAAACGGGACTTGAGGTGGACAATCGTAACCATAATGAGCACCGTTCCCACAAAACTCACAAGTGCATCGTTGACAAAAGAAATCGTCTAACGAATCCCCACATCCGTAACGAAAATTTTGGTTGATTTGTGGAGGACTTTGTGAAAAATTTTGTGCAAAATTTTCACTGGGGTCTTGATAGTGGGAACTTTGTTCTTGAGGTGTGTTATCAATGTTAGGATTTGCATTCAATGACTCAATGGAATAAGTTAGGGGTCGCGGAGGTAGGTTGAAAACCTTTGGAGAATCAATGAAAGAATTTGGATTAGAGTCATCAATTGATGAATATTCATTACAAATGTGGCAAAATCCTTTACTAAGACCAGACCAACACCTCTTGCAAATACTCTGTTGACAACGTTCATGTTCTTCTAACGGATCTTTACAATGAAAACAATGACGTTAATTGAATGACACCATAAGAATTAAACAATTAAGAGGGATAGGAAGAAGAATTAAATGGCAAAGAGGTTAAAGGAGATTATTTTTGGTTTTTCAATAATTAATTACAATTTATTTTAAGAGACCGAAGAACTTAAACCGATAATCAACTTGCTTCACGGTAGCTCTTTAAAAGAAAAACGCACAAAGGAGCGGAGGAGCGGGAAAGCGCGAAGCTATTAAAAACCTTCTCCTTTCGGGTCGTAGTTCCTCGGAACAACCCTCCTTATACCCCTCTTATAGTTTGTTAATCTCTTAAAGGTGAGCCGTATTTCACAAGTGACACAAAGGCAAGTTTTAAATCTTTTGTTCGGGAACTTATTATGATAATGCTTCAGTTGAAAGCATTATATTGATGATGATTTTTATTTGTTTTTATAGACAATGTTTTTATATTTTTGATTTTTCTTTTTTTTTTTATAATTATACTAATAAAAGAAAAGTGAAAAATATTTTTGTATTTTTGTATTTTTATAATAATAAGAAGAAAATATTCACAAACGGAAAACAATAACTTCACGAGGAAGGGTCTTCAAGTCACTAATCGTCAAACCGTAACGATATTGTCGCAACACACCTCCCCGGCAGCGGCGCCAAAAATTGACAAGGTCCTTTTACTACATATAAATATATAATAAATAGGATAATATCAATAGTAGTAGTATAGTAACTGGAAGTATCGGCCTCTCACTTCGTTAACCACAAAGTTTAAAACCGGACCCGGGTCGTTTCTCCCCGACGAGGCGTGAAATTGACAGTTACGTTATTGGTTTGACAATTGGATGCTTGAATGAAGAAGGATTTGATTGGGTTTTCTAAATCTACAGGAAATTATGAAAATTTAAAGTAAGGTATACTTAAAACTACGGGAAAAACATAAATAAGCACGGGAATTTAAACCTAAAACTACGAGAAAGCATAAAAAGGCAAATTAATAACCTAAGATTCTACATGAAGCATAAATAAGGAATAAAAAGAAAACCTAAGTCTACGGGAACAGAAAAATAAAGGCAAATAAACTTAAAACACAAAAACGAGAACATAAATTAAAAACAAATGTGACTTAAAAACCTAAATTATCAAAATTTAATCCTAAAGTGAATTTTTAACTTTTAATTAACCCTAAGTGACTAAAAAGTAAGATTAAAGAAAACTAGATCGAAAACGAAAACCTTTAAAGTTAAAAACGCGAAGAAAACGTAAACGGGATTCGATTCCGTTCTTTAAAAAATGAAATTTTGCAAAAATGACCCTACGGAAGTTTTTCTATTTTTCCTAAGTGCAATATGACAAAAGAAAATTTTCTAAAAAAGAATTATATATTTTTTAATTTTTATTTAATTTTTAATAATTAAAAAACAGTTTTAAAGAAAATAAATGATAAAAAAATAGTAAACAAAATGGAAAAAATCACAAAAAAATACAAAAAAGTAGTTTAAAGTGTACTAGATTTAGGAAAAATAAAATCTAGAAAAGTAAGCTATTGTATAATAAATTGTGCAAATCACTATCGGATGAGCTATTGTAGCATACCGGTAGTGAGTGTGTTATAAACGTTGGTTGATTGGGGTTGGGTTGCGAGTTGCACCGTTAGTCCTTTTGGACTAACAATGTTAGTCCCTGAGGACTAACGGTGTGATAGTTTAAGGATGTTGTGGGTTAACGCTGTTAGATGAGATTAGGGCCTTATGTTGCGCTGGTTTGGGCCGGGTTTTATATAAAAAGAAGGATTTGGGCTTTTAAATATAGTGGGCTGATCCGGGCCTACTAAGTAGGTATGGGTGGGCCCACTTTTGACAATTTAAGTTTTCGGGTTCGGTTTTCGATGCCCTTTTCAAAGCCGTATCCCGGGGTTGACTTTGACTTTGTCTTGACTTCATTAATTGCACAAACGTTGTCGAGTTGATCCGGAAATGTCCGCTTTAGCTCCGTTTTTAATCCTTTTGTACCTCTGGCCTCGGGTTTTTGCGCTCTTTCCAATTCCGCTCTCGGTTTTGTCCGGTTTGACTTTGTTTTTGTCCTTTAGTGAATATCCGGTACCTGCACAGCACAAAACACAAAAACAAGCATATTTATGGCATTTTATGTGCGTTTTGGGTCGTTTAGGGTCATTTTATTAGGTAAAAGGTCTCTGTAATTACGCACATACCACTTGGCAACACTAACAACCATTCGACAGTTTTAATATTCCATTGGCATTGGCAGCAGTAAGTCTCATTAAGTCCAAAAGCAGTAGTAACATAAAGGCTTATTTATTGTCGACACCATCATTCGAATCACAAGAGAATTTTATCTGCTCAAACCTATCAGTTTTAAATGATCTTGAAGCTTTAGCAGAAACCCTAAAACTTAGAATTTCGTTCATCGTTAACAAATCAGAACCATATGTCAAAACCATGTACCCTTGTTTCATCATTCTTCTTTCACGCTAACATCAAGAAGTTTTCTTCATCTAATAAGCTTCAAAACCCTTGAATTAAGTAACCAAAAACCACGCTTGCTGCTTATAACTTCATCAAACTAGGGTTTATGAAATCCCTTGGATCGTTCTTTCACATCAAGATCCAAGCAGCAACATACAAATGTTATTAACCCTGGACTAGGGTTTCATTAATCACAAGCTGCTATCAACATTTGATGTTGTGTCTTTTGCATCTGTACTAGTGTTCATCATCAATCAAATGATTGACTCACCAAAGCTAGTAGAAACAAAAACATGTACTTGTTGCTCCTCCTTGATGCCGTTTACACATGAATAACAATGATTGGTTAGATCTTTATATCTAGGATCATAAATAACAATGATTAATAAATTTTCACATCACAATAACAACACAGAATCAAAGTTACTCTAACTAGGTTTTCATCATTATCTTCACTATGATACATGACTACTACAAGCCCTAATTCTATCTTGATCAATGGTAGAACGTGTTATCTAAACAATAACAAGGAATCAAAGATCCTTGAGGCTAAAACTACCAAACCCTAGACGTCTACAATAAGACTTGACGCCTAGAACACACACACACTTTTCCTGGTGTTTACATCTTGACACAAAAAAAACTATACGACTTATATCTCTTTATATACTAGAGATATTAGGTTTATAAAGGATAAGTATTAGGAAACAACTAAATCTTCCTAACTTGTATAATTATCTTCTTGGAAATCTTCCATAATCTTCTATCATTTGAAGAATTCCTCTTTTGTCTTTTAAGTCCTTCATCTTTCATATGTTTTGTCTTATCAACTCAAATATAATTCCCAACACAGAGTGTCCCTAATGACGCGGATGCTGGTGCAACTGTCACAAGACTTACCCTAGTGGATGAAGTGCCAACCGTTGAGTCAGATTTGGAGGTCCCGGCTGGAACCGTGTCTAACCCCGCTGCTCCTGTGACTCTTATCTTCGTTCTTGATGTTTCAGCCTCTGGCCCTTTGATTCGTATAATTGTTTAAATTATTTTCCATGTTTTAAATTTATAAAACTCAATTACCTATGGTCTACAACGCACTAACGGGCAAAGAACCCCATCGTGTGTAGTGTAGGATTGGTAAATCTGAGGTCGTCTTAAAAGCTAAGTGTTTTAAAATGGTTGAATATGAATTAAACAGAATTAAAGTAAATAAAACGCGAAAATAAAATTACAAGAATTAATCAGGGAGAAAATAGTAGTAGCCTAGTTACTATTTTAGTACAGTTAAGATAATGTTTCCTAGTACAATGTCTACTTATCGATAATAGTGGTTCTAATATCGACATGCCCAATTGAACATTGAAACCTGTCCTAGGTATCCTATGATCCCAGGTCCTCGTTAGACACGAAGGGTGAGTATCTAGTCTACAGTTATTAACCCCCAACTATCCTAAAGACCTGTTTAATGCCAATAATCCTACTTCTTGGCTATAAACCCTCCTGGAAGAGTTTCACGAATTTTATAAGTATCTATCATACTGTAGGCGGCGATATGAGCAATCCCTACACTAAAGACACTTGTCAACTTATCCCTAGTACCCGATTAACCCTTAATTCATCAAGTAAGTCTACTATAAGGTCTAACAGGATCTACACTAGCATCAATACTACCAAAACTCAGGGATCATGCAGCAGGCAATAAGGATATCCTATAAACGATAATTCAACAGGAAACAAGTATCAAAACCATCACAAAATCATAACAAGGCTAGCCCTTAAGGTGCTTAGCCACTCATACCATAAATAACACAAGAAGTAATGGAAGAACTCTTTAATCGAGAAAATATTATAGTCTTACAAGTCTGTGATGAATGATTAATATAAGAAATAAGTTAAAGTGTTCTCTCCCTTGAACTAGTGAATGAATGAGCCGAATTTCTCTTCCTTGGAAGCCCTGGATGATCTCTGTAACTCTCCTCTGAGTGAATGATATTAATGAGCTAAGATTGGGCCTCTATTTATAATATTCATCTCAACTATGGCATAGTTAAGGGTAAACTTCGCCGTAGTTATGCTGATTCACGCTTTCCTTTTGCAGGCTAATGTAACTACGACATAGTTTAAGTGGCTAAATACACTGTAGTTGCGACTAGACTTGTATATTTTAGTGACTCTTGATAACTACAATGTAGTCCAATCGGGGCAACTACGCTGTAGTTTCTTCTAAGCTTGCTTGGGTCTTCTTTTGAACTATGGTGTAGTTCAATGTGGTAACTACACCATAGTTATGTCTTGGCAGCATAACTTCTTCACTTTATTCATCCAATTCCCGTGTCTTTCTACTTCAATGTTCATATTTTTTTGTAAATGAAATATAAGGTGATTAAGTACATATTTTAACTACAAATAGACAATTATGAATGTTTTACGAGGGATTTTACACAAAAAGGTATAGAGTATTTTATGTTATAAAATATCCACCCACTTTACTTCTACTTGCGCTCAAGTAGACCGGTTATAAAAATTCCTAAAAAGATATCCCCCAATTTAACTTGAGAGATATGAATTTACAAACTACCTATGCTAGAAAATACCAAAGCCGAACACCTCACGAAAAGAGGATCAAAATCACTCAACTCTCACTAGTCTAAGTGTTTCATTTTTGAGTGATCACTCAATAGCACTATCATAGCATGTATTTTATCATAAGCTTGGAAAGTATACAAAACTACACCAACCAGAGTTAAAGTCTAAATAGCTCTCAAAGACAACATGGGGGACACACACATGTTTAAACATGTGAATAATCTTAGCCGATACCAATGCTCAAGAAAAAGCGACAAAACCACACATGCTCGTCCAAATCTATAAACGAGACACGTGTGATTGCTCAAATCCTTAACTCGAGCAAGCTAAAGGCTAAAACTATTAAAAATGGCAGGATTAGACTTGGGATACACATCTAATTGGTATATTAAATAAACACAAAACGAATAGTCTAAAAATCTATGTTTTTGTCATCACTGGCTACTATCCTTCCATTAGCTCGAACTTTAAAGTTTGAGAATCTGATCATCAATAATAATGGGCTAGTCTTGGGGATATAGATGTAAAATTCTACAATTTGATGAAGCAGAAGCATACTAGCCCAACCTTCAGTGAAGTAGTTGGTTTATAAACATAACAACTAAAAGTCTCTAGTACTCATCGGACGAAGGTTGGTTTTATTTGATAACCAACACTAAGTACTATAACATCATGCTACAGAAGTAAAATGAAATACTACAAAAAAAATTATTTTTTTAACAATACAAGATAAAGCTTATGTAGCATGTAATAATAATAATAAATATCCCCTACTTGAGATAAGCAGTATTGAAAGTGTTAGTGATAGGAGGGGTCTTTAATGATAGGTCTTCCATATAAGCGTGATTCCCGCACCCATTCACCCGAACCATGAATTTTAAGCAGTCGGTAACTCCTCAACGGTGAATTTATTGACTATAGGGTGGGTTAAGGTGTAAAGGTGAAACAAAACATGAACAGTTTGGGTTTTAAACAAGGAATGGCTAAACAGGTTGTTCTAAGGGTATCTTGCACTAAAAGTTAGTGCAACAAGGGGTTTATCACGGGAGGTCGACAAGTCAGTGTAACAAATCGATAAACGCACATAATAATACACATATGGGCTAATTTTGGGTTTAAATCCTATAATTATGCCTTCCTAAATTGTTGGGCCCACTTCCTGAGCCCTTCAGTCTTTTAGTAGATTTAAACATAAAATTCCCTAAGTTACTCAAGCTGAAGTAGTTCAGTTTGAGATGCTGAAGTTCCTTCAGCATCAGCTCTTCAGGTCCTTAGAAGATTGGGAAGTATCTTCACTTCAGTGTATGCAGCGGTACAGAAACTGAAGAAGGCCCTTGGTTGGAGCTTCAGTTCAGCTTGGTTGACAATTCCAAGCTGAACGTAGTCTATCTCCTTAACAGAAGCTGAAACATAAGTTTCACTTCTAGAAGGTTTACAAGGCGGGAAAAAGATTGCTTTATGCCAAAAGGAATAAAGCAATCTCCCTTGGAAAAGGTGCTTCTAAAGTCAGCAGAGAAGTACATTCGCTTTTCCTCAAAGGACTGTACCTGGTACTCTAAAGCATGTCAACATTTAATGTTATCTCAACCACCCATTAGATGTGTGACACGCGTACTAGGTTAACTTGTAAACCCTAATCTCTTTGCCTATAAAAGGAAAGAGATTCTCAGAGTAAATGTTATCTCTTCCAATTAATGTGAAAACACATTGAAGAGTTCATTTATCTCTCAAACAAACTAACTCGTACCACTGAAAGCTGAAGCTTCAGTTTTGGTCATAACAAGTTTGTTTTCTTAAACTTTTAACATAGGTTAAAGTTTAAGTTCAAAGGAGATAACACCCCAATTGTCATTCAACCACCTTGCTATTCCGCAAGCAAGGTGTATCATAGATTCTTTATTTAATTCTAATAAAAGTCTATACGTTGAAAAGTACTTCTGTGTGTTTTAAACCTGTTCTTTATATTGTTTATATATATTTGTATAAAACTTACTTTGTTGCTATGGAATCTGATTAGTATAAAGTTGATAAACCTTATATCAGATTCCAAAGGACCAACAAATGGAATCAGAGCCTTCTAGTTTATAAAATCTCATAAAAAAGGTTATATAAAGGCTCAAAGATTTTTAAAATCAAGATCCATCTTAAATGGAAGCAGTAGAGGTACAACAAACTCTTGAGTATAGGGGTGGCCAACTTAATGATGCTCCTGTACTAGAGATGGAAAATTTCACCAACTAGAAAAAAGAGGTTAATGTGCCACATTATTGGTATTAAACCTTAATTTGAAAATATCATCAAAAAGGGTCCTTTGGTCCCTATGATAGCTGGTCAAAGGAAGCCAAAAAATAAATGGACTGGAGATGAGAGAAATGCTGCTAACTTAGATTAGCGACTCAAAAGTCTTATCCTGTCTGTCCTTCCAGATGACCAAATGAATTCTGTCATAAATTGCTTAACAGCTAAATCAACAAGGGATGACCTGATACTATATCATGAGGGCCCCTTTGATGTCAAAGAAAGTAGGGTCATGGACCTGAAATTATGCTATAACACCTTTAAATTCAAAGAAGGTGAATCTCTAACACAAACTTTGCGACTTAGCTTTCCTCTAAAGGATTGTACTGGTACTCTTAAGCATTCGTCAACATTTAATGTTATCTCAAACCACCCATTAGCATGTGTGACCGCATACTAGGTTTAACTTGGTAACCTAAATTCTTTGCCTATAAAAAGGAATGGAGATTCTTCAGAGTAAATGTGATCTCTTCCAATTAATGTGAAAAACTCATTAAAGGTTTCATTTACTATCAAACAAACTGACTGTACCATGAAAGCTGACGCTTTAGTTTTGGTCATAACCAAGTTTGTTTTCGTAAATTTTAACATAGGTTTAAAGTTATAAGTTCACATGAGGATAGCACTCCAAATTGTCATTCGGTCACACCTTGTATTCCGCAAGCAAAGGTGTCTTGATGTCATGAATCTTTATTTGATTCTAATAAAAGTCTTATTAAGTTGAAAGTACTTTTGTGTCTTTTAAAACTTGTTCTTTATATTGTTTATATATTTGTTTTAAAAAAATCACCTTTGTTGCATGAATATAATTAGTTTAACTTGATAAACCTTATATCAGATTCCAAGGGACCAACAATATATATATATATATATATAGAGAGAGAGAGAGAGAGAGAGAGAGATAGATAGATAGAGAGAGAATCTGGATCGATTGAGAAGGTTTTTATTTTGAGAAGGTTTTCAAAAATGACAGATTTTTAACTTTGATTCAAGTTTTTCAAGCGTAAAACTCATTATAATGTGATTATTATTCAAAATGTGTAAAAAAATTCAAATCAATGTTAAAAAAACTCTTGTTTTTGCAATATAAGTAAAATACTGAATCATCTCTACAAATTTAAGGAATCATTCATAACTCGATTTTAGCAATGATTTTTGAATCAGATTTGTGATTTATAGCTTTGATTCACTATTAAATGATTACTTATTATTAAATCAAAAAATATGAATCAATTTGCTCAAACGTAGATTTCTCAATCTTCTCAAAATAAAACATTTCTCAATGGAACCGGAATATATATATATATATATATATATATATATATATATTAAATATCTATAGATATATTAATATATATATATGGTGTGTGTGTGTTGTGTGTGTGTGTGTGTATGGTATGTATATATGATATATATTTATATATGCATGTATATATATATATTATATATATATATATATATATATATATATATATATAGGTATATATATATATACATATATATATATATGTGTGTGTATATATATATATATGTGTGTGTGTGTGTGTATCATATACATCGTTTTTGAACACATGTTCGAACGTCATTTTTCTTGAAAGATAAGGTCCATATCATATACGAGAATCGCATAGGCGATACATAAATTTTTACAAACATCTTTTCACATGACCATAGTTCACAAGGATTTCAAACAATGTTGCTTCAAACTACATTTATGGTCAAAGTTTTATAATGGTTTACTTTAATAAACATCGCTGACAAGTGTTAAAAACCATGCCTCAGAGAAGGAACATGCACTATGCCTATTCTAATAAAGTAGACTAGGTCGATACACTGGACTAGCAGTTTTGTTAGCGAAATTGTTCACCTTGACCTACTAACACCTTATGGATTTTGGTGGTTGGCATATGATGAAATCTAAGTAAAACCTAGCCGAGGATTTACTAGTTATCACCCTATAGGAAGTCAGCTTGATGATTGATTTCGTGTTATGGGAGAACCGAAGGAAACTCTCGTTAGAAAAGTTAAGCGACTTAGACGAGATAAGATTTGTAGTATGAGATTGGTAGTATGATATTTGTGATATGAGATTGGTTGTATGAGATTTGTAGTTTGAGATTGGTAGTATGAGATTTGTAGTACGATGGTTGGTAGTATGAGATTGTTTGGGGTTGGTATGAGAATTAGTTAGGACTTTTGTACATCACTAAACAGAGTAGTTTCAGTGACATTAGGTATGAACTGATTATTATCAGTCAGTAGTTGACTCAGATCGAAGTTGTAGTCATCATGGTGGTAGGAGGGATTTGTATGAAAGTTTGGAAAGTAATGAATGGCAGTATTGTTTTATGGTTAGATGGATGGATACGTTTAGTAATTGCGGGCATTGTTTCCTATGCATATTCGCGTTATGATTTGTCACTCGCGTTAGAGTGGATTTCCATTTTCTATAAGTATAGTGTGTGTAGAATTTTTGTTAACGACCTTCTCGGGAGCTCTAAAGGTATTCGAGTTGTCCGGTCGGACCGTTCCATTTAAGGGATAAGTAGTTAAGCAGAAACACTATAGGATCACGAGGAGATTTGTTATAGTAATAGTGAGTCCAATTGAGGACCCAACCTTTTACAAAGTGACGAGATCCTAAGAGCCATCGTGGCCCTTCAAAAAAAAGGCAAGGCCTAGGATAGAGAGCCAAGTAGGATTTACTTGGGAGGATCTAGTTGGAAGAGTTTAGATAAATGTATGCGAGTTATACCGTGTGAGACATGTATCCCTGTGGGATTAATTACACTTATTGGGAAAGTTGACGCTGTCAAATATGTTAGGGTTTTGTTGTCACGTCGTGGGTTGGATCATATCCGAGCACCCGACCAAGAACTTGTGATTTAAAGGTTAAGGGAAACCATTTAACTGAGAGATAGTATGAAAAACTATCATGTTGTGTGGATTGGATCGGGATGGACCATGAGGAAGTTTAAGGACGAAACCTTAGAATTAAACCTCTAAGGAAATCGAGAGGAAACTCGCTTGAAAGAGACTGAGTTGGTAGAGGACTAGTGCGTTATGATAGGAAATAGAATTTTCCGTGTTGTTGTGCTTGATGATTTGAGTTGAATTTCAGGGTGAAATTTCTTTAAGGGGGTTAGACTGTGATAACCGGTAACTTTTTTGGGATATTAGTACTTTAAAATACTATAATTATGTATCAGAGTCTTTTGATTTTGTCAGTTTTATTGGAAGAAAGCTGAAAAGTTGACTTCGGTTGATTTATTTTGCGTGAAACGGTTATGGTTTAACCAGGTTTTGGGAGAGTCGTGAGTTTCGTAAGTGAATCATTGTTGATTCGTTTTCTGTTTTGGAGTGGTTATGAGGTTTTGAGTGCTTTCCAGGAAGTTTTCCCGCGTTTAACAAAAATCGTCACGCAACGCGTACCGGCACGACAGTAAATTTGAAAAAAAAATTGGTAAATAGTTTTGGGTGAAAATATCAAACTTTTTTGATAAGTGATTTCGTAAATTGAGTAACGTTTGTTTAAAACGTAAATCGTTGAGGTGTGAATTAAGAAATTGTCAGGAAACGGGTGTTTTCGTGAAATTTAATTAAAGTCCGTAATGGTTGTGAAAAAGAAATTTTTGAGCGAGTCTAATATGAAAATACATATTTTGGAGTTGAGAATGAAACTTATGAGAAGGGTTTCGGTTAAATTTTAACTAAACTCGTATTTTCGAGTCCTGACACGTCCGTTAATGTTCAAGATGAATTTTGGAAAGGTTAATCTGGAAATATTTCATGTGAATAGTCTGCATTAGTGGAAAAGTGATTTTTGAGTCAAAAAAATACAAGGAACTTTCGGGTCACATTTTAAGTCATGGATATTGATCGTTAAGTAACCCGACAAGGGTCGGAAAGCACCTAGGATTCGCCTAGGATGCTTGAACATTTTTTGACCACCAAGGGGACACCAAGGCTTCATTTTAGGGACCTTGTCCACCCTTGGTACCATAAAATGCTTTACTATCTTTTAAAACACACATAGTAACAAAAAAACTTGAATTTTCTCTCCTCTCTCCCCTTAGCTGATTTTGACTGCAAACACCACAATAAACACCTATATTTTTCAAGTTTTGATCAAGAACATGAAGGTCTAAGTCATCCGGGTTGATACCAATAGGCGTGGGTTCATAAAAACAACGTTTGGGTTGTCGATTTCATTTTAAATCTTTGTTTGAAAACCCTCTTTTGTAAGTCTTCTAAAATCTTAAATTCTTGTCCTTTTGTGGTTATTATGGTGTCTTGATACTAGTTGTACAAGTGGATCGTCGTAAAAATTGAAACTTGAAAACGAAACGTATTATTTAGGGGGGTGTTGGTTGCGTCGAACTCAAAGAAATAAAAGAACAAAAGTGGTCATTTAAATATTTTGGTTGTGGTGGTAAAATAACATTTTATAACAAGTGCTTAATTCAGCTTATTGCGAAACTTAGCTTGAAAATAAGCTCGTTAGGGCTTATTAGTGTTTTTGGGCTTGTAAGAGGTCTCAGCCCAACAAGGGTGACGAGAGTGTGTCACAGGCTTGGCCCATTTGTTCTTGTCCGACTTATTTCCTAGCTTATTAGAGCTTATTGGTTTATTCTAGGGCTTATAAGTCATCTTGGTAGCTTATTTGTGGTTTTGGGCCAAAAGCGTGTCACTGCCCAATAAGCTGAGATAAGTCGTGGCTTATCTTGAGCTTATTGATGCCATCATGCTTGGGTGGCTTATTTTACAGCTTATTATAGCTTATTTAGTTTTGCTTATTTGGTTCGGCTTATGTTGGTTTGGCTTATTGGGCTTCGGCTTATAATCGATTTCGGTTTATATTGTTTCGGTTTATTTTCGGCTTATTTTGGTACGGAATATTATTGCCTTATAGCTTACAATGATTTTTAAACTTATATTTTGGCGTCGAGTTTAAGATAATAAAACGGATTTTTAACACTTAGTAAACACGTTTTGGCGCCCAATAAGCGAAAACTAGTGGTTTAATACGTTTAAAGTAAAATTTTAAAATGAAACACGTTCGTGTCAATATTGAAAGCCGTTGGAAGAAAATGCGTTTTGTTAAGGTATTTTTGAGATATAGAGTTTGGCTATTAGTCGGAAGGTGGTGAGAATTGGGAAAAGTATTTGGGATTGAGAATTCGGAAAAGTATTTGGGATTAAGAATGGGGAAAAGTGTTTGGATTTGAGAATTTGGGGAAAGTGTTAGAGTTGAGATTTGAAATCTTGGGAAATGTGTAATAAACGAACGGGTCTTGCCGAAATTTTGTAAAAATCCTACACTTAGAAAATATTGTGAAAACTTATTTTGTGTCGATTCGGTTAAAGGACGAAATGTGACTTTTAATAAACTTCAAGTGTCGAGATTTAACGATCAAGCGTGGTTATGATAAAATGACAAGATTTTATAATTACTCTTTTAAGCCGATAAGAAGACGACAATAATAAAATATTATTATTTTATTTCACGTAACATATATATATATATATATATATATATATATATATATGGTTATTGTGAAAAGTGAGTTGAGGTAAAAAAGATAGGAAGTGATCACAACCGTAAGATGTACTAAATGAATGGCTAGATCTAACAATTGAGTGTTTTAAAAAACTTGAAAATCAAAGGTGCGTAATGTATCTTTTTTTTATCACAGGGGTATCAAAGACATTCCCTTAAGGGCATTTAGGGCCCGTTTGGTATGCTGTCAGGAATGACAATGGATATGAGTTTGATTGGTAGGTGGAATGTGAATGGGTATAAATTTTGGTATCACTATGAAAAATGATGTTTGGTTTAATTATTATGTATATCATATCCATATTATATATTATTATTTAAAACCTTAAATTAATGATTGTCATATATATATATATATATTAAAAATATAACAACAAACTTAATTTTTAAAAACTAATAATTACTACTGAAAAGCAAAGTGACATGTGAATAGTACACCCACACAAAAGAATTAAATAAAACTAGTCTCTCATGCCTACTATGGATCTATGGGTTTGTTTTGACCTTTTCATACCAAATAAAGGGACCCACAATCAACCAAACAAGCAAATGAGTATATGATTTCATTACTTCATCCCATAACCAACAAACAAACAACCCCTTAACAAATCGTATGACAATTCAAATTAAGATTTAAGTTCTTTTAATGTACCATGAACGTTTTTTCTTTCTACTTTATATGCATTTCAATTCTTTTAATTTTGAACTAAATAAACAAAACAAAAATGACATGCACGTATTCTGACCTTGTTACACCCAATTGTCATATTCATACAGAACTTTTGTGTGTTAAAAAATTTAGTGTGTCATTGTATCATGAAAGCAAGTGTGTCTAAAAATTAAATGTGTCAAAAAACCTAGTATGTCACTTAAGATATATCATGAAATTTAAGTGTATCATTTGAAATATATCATGAAATTTAGTGTGTTAAAAAAAATTAGTGAGTCAAGAAACTTAGTGTGTCACTTTAAATGTATCATGAAACTAGGTGTGTCAAGAAATTTAGTGTGTCACTTAAATTGTATAATAAAATCAAGTACTACATATATGAAAAAAATAAATGTGTCAGGAAACTTAGTGTGCCACTTGAAATGTACCATGAAACTAAGTGTGTCAAAAAACTTAGTGTGTTGCTTGAATATATCATGAAATCTCGTTTGTTAATAAAATTAGTGTGTCACTTGATATGTATAACGAAACAAAGTGTGTCAAAAAAACCTATTGTGTCAATAAAATGTGTAAGAAAATAGCGTATCATTGCAAAATATTTTACAAGGCTAAGTGTGTCATTAAAAAGTGTGGCGAAATGCTTAGTGTGTCATCCAAAATGTGTCACGGAAAGTGTGTCAAAAAGATTTATAAAAAAAATGTGCAAAGATGACAAAAGATACAAACAAAGAGCAAGACATACACAAGTTATTTATCTTTTAAAAAATTGCTTGACGCATCTAATATATGATTGAATTATATAGAAATCAGAGAAAATGGTGGAGAAGTTGTGGTCGGTTACTTTTTTTTGTAAAGTGAGATTCGAAATATATTTTTCAAGTTCATAAAAGAATGGTAACTAAATGTCAATAATACCCTTACCATCTTATTATCAAATGTTACACATTCTACCCTTTTTATCTTTTTTATCTTAAAACTCTTCTCATTTGAATATTCTCATGAAAATATCTCTCTCTATCTCTCTCTCTCTCTCTCTCTCTCTCTCTCTCTCTTATACTATATATAATATATATATATATTATATATATTTATCTTATATATATGGTACGGTTTATACTTACCCTGTTTAGCCCGATAAAGAGACGAAAATAATAAAATATTATTATCTTCTTTTATTATTATTATATATATATATTTAATATAATATATATATACTTTAACGTTGCGGAGATGTTTATTCGTTTATTTTCGATCTTTGAATTCCACTTTTTTGTCGTCGGATTCTCTTGGACCGTTGGGTCAGTTGTTCGTTTTAAGTTGTTGGATGCGTTTGAGTATTTTGTATTGATGTCGCACTTAGCCCAAGTGCATTAAGTTATTTTACTTAAGTACCACACAACCATAATACCAAAACGTTTTGTAATGAGAATAAAGGTTTTAAAATAAGAATAAAGGTTTTGTAATGGGAATGAGAGTTTTGAAATAAGGATAAGGGTTTTTGGTGAAGAGAATGAGGATTTTGTGTGAGTAAAAGACGAATGCTTGTACAATAAGGCAATATTGTACAAAATGTTAATAAGGTAAAATTAATGTTAGGTTGTGGTCGGGTACCGTTATGCATTGTAGAGGCTATTTGGTGCGTTGAGTAGAGATTGTTTGGTTCGTTGTGTAGAGATTATCTGTGTGGCCATTTTCATCTGTTGAGGTGAGTTCTTGTAGCCCCACTTTTTAAATCTTTTCCGTTGGGGGGAAAATGATACTCAAATGTGATTTGAACTGTTTCTGAACTGTGCATAATGTGGTTTGTTTTGGGGATAATTTATGTGCTTATGACGTGTTTGGCATGGCAAGGGTTGTGATTTTACTTGCATGTACTGTGTTGGGCATGGAAAGGGTTGTGTTTAGCACGGAGTGCTATGTTTTGTGACGTCGTGCCCTAATATAGTGCTCTAGCTGGTAGGCCCTTTAGGTGCGTAAGTGACATATCAGAGTTGTGGCTCCAAGAGCATTCTCAAAGAGCATTAGGATATGCTGGTTTTGGTGACTAGAGGGGATGCTACTTCATCGCACACGATTAGCGGGGATGCTAAGTCATGGGTTTGTTTGCATATATTGACTGTCATGTGGAACTATTGTCCACTGTTTAAATGATTGGCACAGCAACTGGGTTTAAGGTCAATCTTACGAGCTCACCAACATTATTGTTGACGTTTTCGAGTATCATTTTCAGGTGTGATTTGTTAAAGGTAAATGTGAAGTATTTGGGACCAAAGATTAGTACATTGGGAGTTTATTGAAGGACAATTGGTTGACTTTTTCAAGGTTGCGAAATTGTAAACTTTTGTAAATAAACTTTTGTAAACAATGTATGGTATAATCTTGTATCTTGTGCAATGTGAATCATTGTGTCGCATTCCCGTGTTTCCGCCGCCGGCGTGGTGTGACATTAACCTTTTTGCATTTTAAAACTGTTTGGGCGAAGCATCGAATGTTACGACTGGACTTTACCCCTCATCTTTTGGCGTTCATTCCAAACTTCCAAAAACTTTAAATTAATACAATTTGTAAGACAGATTATCCTTATCATCCAATCATATACGTCCATGTGGACGGACAAAACTAAATGATTAATCAACGAACATTAAAAATGGAATTTTTTTTATATAAATAATTGAAGCATGAAAGGCACATGCATCATGCAGGTGCTTTTTGTCATGTTTGTCTACGATTTTATAATCAAGTTCTTTTTGTTAAAAAGGAGGATATAGTTTATACTATCGAGAATTTTTTATGTTAACAAAGTGTAACATAATTAAACTTAAGTTTAATGAATGAACTTTCAAAATTACGATTTTTAGTCATAAGTAATCTTTACAAAACTTTCCGTACTTGAATTTATTTATAGTGTAAAAGATAAATAACTAAAAGATCTTTGGGTCTCCTTGAAAGAATTTGAGAAAACAATTTGCAGATATCTGCTTTTTTTATAAAGCCTTTACAGTTGAAAAGAATTCAAGAATCTTTTGTTAGTTATTCACTTTACAACTGTTTTTTAGAAGCAATGCCAAACAAATAAAATAAACACAACATTACGAAACTCAAGCGATTGACTTGGGTTCATACTCATACGTCTTGGCCTATACCATTTCCTAAATTTAACACAATGATTTTGCATTATTATTAAGGAGTCAAACGTTAACACATGAATTATGTGTTTTTCTCATATCCTTCCTCAAATTGACCTTTAACTTTAAAATTCATATCATCTCATGTATGTTTTACTCTACGTGTGTATCGCATGAGTGGAGCCACACCCAACGGCCTTGTCGTGTTTGTTTTTATGACACTGACTCTCGCCTCAATCACGGTTTGGCACAGGCAAGAATCGGTGTTTTTGTGTTAAATGTATTGGTTGGAATTAGAGTGTTAATTAAAATAAAATAACACCACTATTATAAAGTTGCCACTTGTGTGAGTTTTGAATAGAGTAGGCCATAATTGACAAAATAAACTCACCGATGAGTTCTTCTCTGTAAACACATTTATAGTTGGGTTGATCCTTTCTGACGAGAACCTGTTTTGATCCTATACTCAAACCACCTGACCAATGTGTTTTGCCACCTCTAGTTTGATTCCTGATAAATTTTCCATTGATAGCTTAGATTTTAACGTGACAAATTCTTGACTGTTGGATCGTAATAGTTTAAACGCAATCAAAGATATACCAAAAAACAATAAATTTTATATAATCAAAATTTGTCATCCAATTTGTTCTTACAGACTTGTTCCTATATATACAAAATGAAAATTTGCGATCTAAAGGTTGTGTCGGTTCAGTCGATCCATCGTGTTTGTTAGGAAATAACTGTTATTTGACAGTTATTTAACTGTCAACAGTTGGGTTGGGTTTTGACCCGTTTGACTTCTATTGGGTTTTCCAACGGGTTTGGGATTAATCCGGTTGATTGGGTTTTGGCCCAACATTCTCCCCCCTAATCACAAACGCTGCTGTGTAGGTCTTTAAGTCTTCTTGATCCATCTTCTGGTTGAATCCACCATCTGATTTCTTGTAGTGCTTGTGATCGTTCTTATATCCAGGTAGATCATCTTCCGGCTATTTCCACCTTTGCACCTTTGCTGTTGTGATCTTCCTTGAGTCCAGGTTGATCATATTTTTTTTTGGTTATTTCCACCTTTGCACCTTTGCTGTTGTGATCTTCCTTGAGTCCAGGTTGATCATATTTTTTCTTGGTTATTTCCACCTTCTAATTTTGGAGTTCTTGCAGTGTTATATCTTCCTTGATTCCATGTCGATTCTGCTTTCGTTTATTCCTCATCCAAGCTTTTACTGCGGAATTCTTGTTGTTTGATATCACTTAAGTTGGAAGTTGATGGAATTTCCTTCCATTTCCAGTCAGATTGCGATTCTTCAATAATTGCGATAGTAATTGTGGCTGTAATCTTCTGCAATGAGAATTGGGATTGTTCTTCTTTCTTTAATGGGACATGTGTTGGCATAATGCCCATACTCCTTGCATTTGAATACACATTATCTTACTTCTTGTTCATGAGTAGTTTATTTGAATTGTTAATGTGTTTCTTTCCTTTAAAGTTACTTTCTTGCCTTGTGATTGGTTGGATCGCATATGACCCATTTCTTCTTGCCTTTGTTCTTCATATCGTGTGAATAATAGTCTATCTTGATTGTCCACTTGTTTGCCTTTATACTTAATCCTTTCTTCGTAGGTTTTAAGTCTACCAATATGAAGAACAAGGCACTTGCATATCTTACTGGCCTCTACCATTTTCCATAAGAGAGAGTAGGCTTCTCCATAAATCTGTCTTATGTGTTTGGATTTAGGAGATTTGGTGGGTTAAAAGTGGGACTGATATGGTACAAAGCACAGATATAAATGACACAAGGTATACAATAACTAATATAGGATTGATATAAATGTTTACAGAGATTTACCTATATATAGGTTGT